>ML104363.1:0-263144 GCA_003697995.1 Taxidea taxus jeffersonii
CCCCCCCCCACATCCCCCACCCCAGTGATAGTGCTGAGGGAGACTGGCTCTCTGGGAATCTCCAGTGAAGGGTGAGTGAGAGGAGGCAAAGGAAGGGGGAGGTGGGGAGGGCAGAGTCATCCTCCTCCCCAGTCTTCCCAATACTCCACAAGCAAGGTGAAATGTTGTGCGCCCTTTCCCTTGGATGTCATGTTTGTTAGAAAAATTCTCTTGGGGGTAGGAAGGCCTCCAAAGTGCTTCTCTGGGGGTGTTTAGAGCTTCTCTGGGATGGCTCATTACAGCCAGGCCCTGTCCCACTGTTGAGGTCTGCCAGAAGATCCTGGAGCCAGGCCCTGATCCCAAAACTTGACTGCAAGAGTGGAGGAAAAGCCACTGAGACGATTCCAGTGTTGGCTGCCCAACAGGAGAAAGCTGGGGTCTCCCTCTGCTTCCAACACCTGAGAGAACAAGAATTTCTCTTCAGGTTTCAGACCTTGGACCTCACCATGGAGTCAAGGGCTCTTGGGAAAATGCAGTTTCCTACCAGCAGGGGCTTGGTCACCATGCTGGCTGTGTAGACTAGGAATCATGCTGCTTCTGGGTCTCTTGCACTCAGCTTCCCTTCCCTACCATTCATGACCCTGAAAGAGAGTACTGTTAACAATATCATTTGTTTCTTTTTCACCCTAAGTCTTTTGCAATAAGCTTTATCATTTAAATTAGTAGGTCCCAGATGCTGGGACACTGAAAAAGAAGCAGATTTAAGTTGATTTGAAGAAACTAATGGAAATGAGCATGCCTCGTTCCCTTCCTACCTGATTAATGGGTTAGAATTCAAACACACATATACATTTGCCTATTCTACCAGGTATCATCAGTGCCTCCAACACCGAACCTTTCTCCAGACCTCCTTCTATCTCTTAACTTCCCCAGTTGTGAGCAACCGAGAGGAAGGGCTTAACACGTTTATCGCAGTTTCCCTTTGCTGCAACATCTATGTGCAAAATCAGCATACTTGTCTCTTGGGACAGAGGGGCAGGCAGCTCGGATGTTGTCACATTCGGGTGGTGGGTCCCCCGTGGCATGAGGGTGTACTAACCATGCCCATTAGAATCACACATCAGTCTGGGATGAATGGCAGAAAAATCCAATCTTTCAGTATAAATAGTTTGAGTTGAGGGGCGCCTCTTGTGGAAGGGAGGTTACCATGGACTCTGTATGTGGAGACTTACTCTTTTTCCTTCCCTCATTAGAATGTGAGTTCCTGGAAAACGTGACTTGCTTACCACAGAACCCAATGCTCAAATGGTGGTCTAGTAAGCACTCAATAAATATTTTTTGCTGGGTTCCTTGCCTCCCCTCAGCCATTACCAAAGCCAATACTTTTTCCATGCTGCCATCAGGACAATATTCGTAAAACTCAAATCTGGTCAAGACTTTCCCTACTGAAGACCCTTCAATGACTCCTCAGTTATCGAGGGCAACTCAAAAGCCCTTAAGGAAGCTAATTCACATCTTGCTTTCTGGACATGCTTTCTGGCCACCTACCCTTCACTAGCCTGTTCCCTCAGCATGGGGTTCTCTTCACTCTCCTTGGCCAGTGATAATACTGTCAGGTCTCAGCCCAGTGATAACTCCCACTGAGAAGCCCCCAGAGTGACACCGATCACATCCTACTGCAATTATTATTCTGTACACCCATTAGAAGATGGTCTGTGCCAACCTCATCCACCGTTACGTCCCTTCCAAACTCACATAATAGGTAGACAGTGATTATGATGGTATCTTTATAGCAGGGGTAAGCAGGAGTCCAGAGGCTTCTGTCATGGAATGAGGATAGTCACCTCTTACTCTTTGGCTGGTCAGGTGTGGCAAAGAGGCTTAAATTTAGGTATTTGCCAGTTGGAAGACTTCATTTATGCAATGTCTCTGTGCCTTAGTTTCTATCGGTACCATGACTGGACATGGATAAAATGAAGGGGAGTCCTCATCTCAGGCCCTGGCAATTAGTGTTGAGTTTGTATTAATTAAATGCTTAATCAATGTTGTCTGTGATTTTATCATTACTTCTGGGGCCTCTGGCATTCTGTGTTCTTCACTTCTATGCTATGATCACTTCACTTCTTGCTATGATCTCCTCTAAAGGCTTCCACTGCAGAAGATGTGATGTAAACATCTCTCTCTCTCTTTTTTCTTTCTTTTTAAAAAAAATCATTTGTTTGAGAGAGAGAGAGCATGAGCAGGATGGGGAGGGGCAGAGGGAGAAGAAGGACTCCATCTCAGGACTCTAGGATCATGATGTGAGCCAAAGGCAGATGCTTAATCAACTGAACCACCCAGGTGCCCCTCTTCTTTTTCGGCTAGTCCCTTCATAGGCCCTTCAGGGAAGGGTGTTGGCTGCGATTCACAATGCTATCTTAAAAACAACAAATAGGATTGGGACGCCTGGGTGGCTCAGTTGGTTAAGCAGCTGCCTTCGGCTCAGGTCATGATCCCAGTGTCCTGGGATCGAGTCCCACATCGGGCTCCCTGCTTCGCAGGGAGCCTGCTTCTTCCTCTGCC
The DNA here is from genome assembly GCA_003697995.1 of Taxidea taxus jeffersonii. Lineage (NCBI taxonomy): Eukaryota > Metazoa > Chordata > Mammalia > Carnivora > Mustelidae > Taxidea > Taxidea taxus. Next base: position 2,542 of record ML104363.1, read on the forward strand.
TCTGCCTGCCACTCTGTCTGCCTGTGCTCCTCTGTCTGCTTGTGCTCTCTCTCTCTCTCTCACAAATAAATAAATAAAATCTTAAAAACAACAACAACAACAAATAGGAGTATATTATGTACAGAATAGATGTCTTCTAGGATTCTTAATTACGCATCCTGAAATCCGGATGCTCCTTTTTATTTTGAAGGTTGCAGAAGGGGCATTGTGATGAAAGTTTACCCAACCTCCCCTTTCAAGTCTTTTTTTTTTTTTTTTTTGAGGGTTCCTTTTCCAGGATTGGACAGAAAAAAAAAAAAAAAAAAGAAATTTGATGAGAAAACCCTTCTCTGTGCTTGCAAGTCTCCAGTGGATGGCTGTATTTGGAAGCCCTCCAGGTGCCCATCGCCATAATGATGATCATAGCCATAATAAAATTAACAACCATAAAACCATGTATTGATGGGACTTGTTACTACAGGATTAAAATTTCTAGTCTCATCTCATCGCTGGAAGTGGCAGAAGCTGATTTTGAAAGCACATCCAATCTTCTGTTACACAGAAAAGATCACAGGATATCCTTTCCTCACCGAGGACTGTAGGGGTTTGTGCTAAGCAATACAGGACCTCACTTAGGTCTTTCCTGGTCAACCACCAATTTCTTCCTGTTCCTTAGATCCAGGAGTGCTGCTAGGGACCGGCCATAGTCACCTCCTGGAATTATGTGTATGTCCATGAGAGTGGACATGTGTGCGGATGTGTGCATTTGTGTACGTGTATGTAAGTGCGTATTTGCTATGGTTCAAGTCTCAGGTTGTATTCTAGATGCTAAGCATCCCCCTTCTTTTCTTTTTTTAAAACTTAATTTAATTTGTGTGTGCTCCAAAATTCATTATTTAAGCGCCTCACCCAGCGCTCCATGCAATATCCTTATCTCCTTTTTAGTTCAACGTTTCAAAATTAAATTAGTCTGGTTAAATAAACATAATGAAATAGATACTTCAGGCTTTAAAAAAGAATGGATTCACCCTAAACTTGGGTAGGAGGAATAGAGTGGGTTTAGCCTGTGGACTTTGGGACACAGAAAATTCTCTCTATGCAGGAACTGGTATGATGACCTCTTTGGTGCGAGAGTACAAAGTAAGCTTTAAAGATGCCTACATGACAGCCCGAGAGTTACTTAGCCCACTGACTCTCAGATTCGAGTGTACAACAAAGCCACCTGGAGGGCTGTTGTGTGGGGGTGACAAACACTCCCTAGCGTTTCTGATTCCATCTGGGGGCAGCTCAAGAACCTGCCTTTCTACCAAGCTCTCAGGTGACACTCGTCTGGGAGGCACTTTTAGAACCACTGATGAGACCATAGGCTCGGAGATTTGGCCACATAAAAACAAATGATGTACATGTGCCCCCATCCCTGGCCCCGGGGACACATTGAATTTGATTGAGATTAAATTAGAGATTTTAAATCTCCCCAGATGATTGTAATGTGTGGCAAAACTTAAGAATCACTGACATGGGAACAAAAACTCACATGAAGAACAGTGAGGGTATTAGAATCCCAGAGTGTGGGAAGTGGTGACCAGCTCCTTCGGATGACCTCTGTCCTGGACAGCGACACAAGGGCGGGCAAAGGGTGCACTTGTGCTCAGAGTCTCAAAGGGCATGACTTGTCAGTCGCAAATTTGCCCAGCAGTATTCAGCACTTGCACCTCTCAGGTTTCTTAGAACATGAAGAAACTTGTTGCTAACTACACAGAGAATTTAGTAAGAAGATATGGGATGATTTGAGGCTAAGTTTCCTAGAGCAGGGCACAAAACCATGCCTAGGATGGTCTGATAGGGAAACACCAATGGCTGCCCCACTAGACATGGTCAGAACCACTGGGGCCACTGCCCTACCAGGAACTTGACATTGTAAACCTCTGGCCCCTCTGGAAGCCAGACACCTCCCTTCAGCCCTTACCAACAGACCAGGTCCCCTGGAGCACAAGTCTTTCCTGAGGGAGCCTGATGAGAGGAGCCACCGTCACAGCCCGGCCCTCGTGGTTATAGAAACCTCTGTATGCTCTGCATGCTGGTTCCTACTGAACCTGGCCATGGAAGTCAAGGAATTCCTTCAAATAGCACGAAGTTCTCCCTCAGCCAGGGAAGGTGACAAGGTGTGGGTATGGCAGCTCAGACCCAGAACTCCTGTGTTTTTCTTTTCTGAGCTGCCACGACCTTGCCCAGGAGTGTCCTCCGCCCCACGTGAAGCTGTGAAACCCGGTTGTCTCCAGTCTCTCCATCCTCTGTTCCCATCGCGGATGGATTTTATTGCACACGTGTAATGACAGCATGAAGGGAAGGAACCACAGTACTTGTCCCTGTGAAATGCCTCCTTGGCTGGACGAAAGGAGACGAAGGGACTAAACGTTCTGGAGTGTTGCTCACACGCAGATTCCCATGCAAGGAAAGTCAAGGGCAGAGTCATTAGGACGGCTGCTGCCTATTCTGAACTCCTGATACAAACCAGAAAAGGGGTTTTGACAACTCAAATGGAGTTGGAACCTAACTGCTTGAGCTGTGGCCACAGGGTGGACTGGCCATCCTTGGACATGACAGTCCATGGGCGGTGCTCAGCGTGCAAATCCATTTGTTCTCCAGAAGCCACCTGCATGAGCAGCTTGAACACAGGGTCGTTCATTGTCATCCTTAGGCCTGGTGAGAGTAGCAACACTCATGAGTAGGGCTCTGCCCTGTCCTCTGTCCTGCTTATTCCCTCCAGTACCTGAGCCGGCACTTCCATGAGCCCTGTTTGCCTATAAAGAAGCCCAAGGTGGGAGGGATAAGAAACTTGCCCAAGTTCAGGGACAAAGTGATTCAAACCCTAGCTGACTCCAGAGCCATTACAGTTTATTTTGCCATAAAAAATAATTGAGTATGTTTTATTTTGATTATATGAATTGTATATTTGTAAATATTGTGAAAATTCAAACAACACAAGAAAATGTAAGGGAAAAGGTCAAATTCACCTGAAATCTCAACACCCTGAGATTAGAAACACCATATGTTGGTAAGTATTCTTTCAGTATCAGTTTATAGACACACACACACGCACGCACACACACATGCACACACGCAGGCACACGCACACACGCAGGCACACGCGCGCACACGCAGACACACACGCACACACATGCGCGCACATGCACACACACACAATGTTGGGCCAACGGAATCCTTACCTGAATGTTGGTTCATGAAGCTCTTGCTTGTTTGCTGGTCAGTGCAGCTCAGCCCAATCCCGTTTCCTCATTGAAGTTCTGATTGTGGGTGAAAAGAAAGTTTGCCCTAGGTAGATAGATCCCTTTGTCGTGGGCCTGCTTCGTTGCTGTGTATGGGCTGGCCAGTACAGCAGAGAGGGGACGGGGTGTGGCATGATCCGGAGCATATATGCTAGAGTCAGACGGCAAGGGCTCCCTCACGGACCAGCTGTGCAACCCCCGGGGAGATACTTAACCCCTCTGCATTTCAGTTCTGCACCTAAGAAGTGGGAATAATAGTACCTACCTGATTAAAACAAAACAAAACAAAAACCTCAATGAAACACTTCGTGAATGCCTGCTTTGTACCAGGTACTCAACAGAGACACGAGAAAAGCAAAGCTTAATCAGAGAGGATCTGCCCTCCCAGAGCTTACCATCTGGTGATCCCTTATGTTTCTGTGCTGAGATATCACACACACACACACACACACACACACACACACACACACGGGCTCCCATGCACACACCTCTTAAGAGATGGTTTTCTGGGGGCGCCTGGGTGGCTCAGTGGGTTAAAGCCTCTGCCTTCAGCTCAGGTCATGATCCCAGGGTCCTGGGATCGAGCCCCACATCCGGCTCTTTGCTCTGCATGGGGCCTGCTTCCTCCTCTCTCTCTGCCTGCCTCTCTGCCTACTTGTGATCTCTGTCTGTCAAATAAATAAATAAAATCTTAAAAAAAAAAAAAAGAGATGGTTTTCTGACAGCAAGAGTCGTCTGGTCTAATTGTTTTTACATTTAAGCTGCGAGGTACAGAAGGATGGAAATTCAAGCCCAGACACAGCCAAATTGAGCACACTTGTTTTATTCTGGTTGGTGTGTAAGGACTGCAGAAGGAAAAGAATTTTTAAAATTGAGTCCAAATGTCGACCACCCAATTAGATGGAGTGTAAGCTTCCCTCCAGAGATATCAGTCACACATGTCCCACTGGGGATGGACGTAGCCCTTCTCAGAGTGTCCGGGGACAGGAAGAGCCACCACACCTGGCAGAGGTCATTCCATTTTGCACGTGGGCCTTTGGAATACCCGCTGAGCACTCCCTTATGACAAAGGGGGGGGGGTGTTTGATGGAATAGAGAATGTTTCATTCTTAGCCAAACCCAGACCCTTTTCTGGCATGTTTACCTCGGCGGACAAGGAAGAGGTTAGCCTAGGTGTCTACACAGGTTCCTCGTGGTTAATAACACAGACGCTCAGGGTCATCAGAGTTCTCCAGTGTAATTCACTTACACATGCAAACTCCTTGAAGTACGTAAACCAAGAGTAATTTAAGTAAGCCAAGAGCATTTTAATAATTTTCTCCCCCCTTCTAATCCCACAGTGTCATTATTTGCCTTATAGTCATGACTCCTCATGGCAGAGTCAGCGACAATTTTTCTCTTGTTGATGGACATGCCATCGAATTTTTTGGCCAGCTTCATGACTTTATTCATCAACCACCTGGGTGAAAACCGAAACACTGGGCTACATATTAGAGGTGTCTTCTTCTAGATTTTGTGACTTACAGACACAAAGCTTTATGTCGATTTGGAAAAATGTTTCTCCAATGTTATTAAACTTGGGACTCCTTCAAGAAAATGTCACCGAACAGAATAAAATCTGTCATTGGCACAATTGCCTCTGTTATTGTACAGGAAAAGATCAAAATAGCAATGTCAGCTATTAAAAAGAGCAAAATTCATTCCACTTACTCTTTTATTGTTTGCTAAGTGAGTTCAGTTGTAACCAAAAGGGAAGCAGGAGGAGCAGTACATTGTTTCCCTCAGTTTTTTCAATGCTTGGCGCTTGGGGTTCATCTGGGCTTTACTCGGACCCTGAGGAAAGTACTCAAAGCGACTGGGCAGGGCTGCCCATTTCGCCATGTTCCATTTGGCTGTGACCCCAATCTAATACCTTATAAAATATATCTTTCTCTGGAACATATGATTCTCCTTTACATGAAATACACAAGAATAGATAAAGACATACACACACACAATGGAATATTACTCAACCATTAGAAAGGATGAATATTTACCATTTGCATCAATGTGGATAGAACTGGAGGGGATTATACTGAGTGAAATAATCGAGTCAGAGAAAGACAATGATCATATGGTTTCGCTCATGCAGAATATAGGAAACAGCACAGAGGATCATAGGCGAAGGGAGGGAAAACTGAAGGGGAAGTCATCAGAGAGGGAAAAAGCCATGAGACTCTTGACTCTGGGAAACAAACTGAGGGTCCTGGAGGGGAGGGGGTTAAGGGGATGAGGTTCCTGGGTGATGGGCATTAAGGAGGGCACATGATGTGATGAGCACTGGGTGTTACACACAACTGATGAATTGTTGAACACTACAGCTGAGACTAATGATGTATTCTAAGTTGGCTAATTGAATTTAAATTTAAAAAAAGAAAAAGAAATAAATTCACAAGAAAGAGGTCCAATTAAAGGAAGACATTTTACCAAGCTAATTGTTTTTGAAAATGCTACATTTTAGAGGGGTTATATTCACCAACTAAATCAAACAAAACAGCAGTCTTTGGTAGATTTTTTAGTTTCTCAGGATACCATTAAAAGTCATTTTTTGATATATGAAACATTTAATGAGAATCTCTTTTCACAAACTCCAGCACGAAGAAATATAACTTTGTTCATTTTCCATAACTCAAATTCACTTCTGACTCTGAGCTTTCTTTTTGCTATACTCCCAGCTGGGAGAAGGGCTTAAGGAGAGCCAAGATGTGTGTGTGTGTGTGTGTGTGTGACTGGTTACCGAGAAAAGGTTTGAAATTACAGCTCTACTTGCTTAATTTTGGATAAAATTTAAAAATCAATACCTTGACTTTGCTGAAATTGCTTTAAAATCTTTTCTTCATTCCTATCAATATGCTTTTGTGAGATTCATTTTTCTACTATGAAAGAAAAATATACAGATTATTAAGATATCTATTATCTTCTGTGAGGATCGTTTGATGGCAAAGTGGCTGTGTAGGTAACATAAATCACTCAGCAAGAAGCAAGCTCATTTAATCACATTAAAACTTTAAAAACTAATGTACATGGGGTTTGTTCTAAGTGCATACAGATGTTTAAAATGGGTTATTTGCTCACTAATTCTTTTATTATGATTGCAGAAAACAGAAATTTACAAGTGTAATTGCATTTCTGTTAGAATCACTTTACCCACTCTTTTAATGAGCAGCATTTATTTTTGTCATTTTTTCTTTTTCTCTCTGTTTGTTATGACCACATTCAGGAACTTTAATTTTATGTCTGTTAAATCTAATAAAAATAAAAAATTGTTCATATATTTTGTATTTTTTCATTTAATTTTTCCAGTAGTTAACTTTATTTGTATTTACAAAAGTATTGATCTGTGATGATAAAAGGTAAAAGAAGAAAAATCTAGTTCTTCATTATAAATAGTTCTTCATTATAAATAATTGGAGAACTATTATTATCAAATTATTTTTGTTATGTAATATAACAATAGTAATATCAATAATATATAACATATAATTATAATACATAGTATATTAGTATATATTAGTATATATAATAATATAATATATCAATAATATAATAGTAATATCAAATATTACTATTATTATCATCAAATTATATATTATCAAATTACCTTATGCCCTAAGTTTTATATGGCCATTTTCTCCTTCACTGAAAGAGCTGCTGCTTCAGAAAACAGTCTGTCCCAGAAATCCCTGGGATAGCTCAGGCTGGTCCTTCTTAGCTCTGAGAAAGAAGGGAAGTAGGTGTGGTACCCTAGGTACCTAGCAGTTATTTATGATAAAAATTAATTGCTAGCACCTGACTTCCATAAAGGTCCGTCCAACCCCAAAGGCACTGCTCTTTCCAAGGCACCATACTGTCTCCTGAAGGAGGCAAAATTTATTTATTCAAGAAATATTTACTGAGCGGGGTGCCTGGGTGGCTCAGTGGGTTAAAGCCTCTGCCTTTGGCTCAGGTCATGATCCCAGGATCCTGGGACAGAGCCCGCATCAGGCTCTCTGCTCAGCAGGGGGCCTGCCCCCCCCCCCCCGCCTGCCTCTCTGCCTACTTGTGATCTCTGTCAAATAAATAAATAAAATCTTTTAAAAAAAGAGAAATATTTACTGAGCAAGTATTATATGCCTGACTTGTTGAGCATTGAGAAGCCAGTAGTAATTAAAACTACACCTGAAATTAGTTTTTTCTGGGATGCTTATGTTTCAATTTCATGTTGTCCTGTTAAAAACAAGTGCATGAGAGACGTTTTACCTGAGTTCATAGATAGAGTTAATAGGATTCACTTTCTCAGTGTTGCAGATTTTACCCAAATTTTTCTTAAAGCTTCAACACCAGACTCTAAGATGGAAACTGATCAAATGCTAACATATTTTGTTATTTTAAGATGAATGTATTCATAGTTTAGCTTGCTCCATAAAGAACACATGACCTTCAGGTGTTTCACTTCCAAGGACCAGTTTGAGAATGGTCATATTCTAAAGGAGTATACAGACAAAAAGGAAGGTGTCATCCTTCACTCATGTCAGACTTAACGATGAGTAAGCATATTTCTAAGGGCTGGTGGGTCAATATCTTGCAGATTTATAGAAATATTTAGTTTTCCAGAATCATGAAGTATTGATATCTGATAAACAGCCTATTGAAACCAGTCCTAAAAAGCCTGGGAAAATCAAGAGAATATGAAGAACAAAACACAATGGGTAATCAACAGAGTTGAAAAGGTTGGCCTAACAGGAAATCAGACAAATGCAAATTAAGACAACAACAAAATACCATTTTTCACCTATCCAATGTCAAAGCTTTAAAACAGCAATGAATGATATTCAGTGCTGGAGAGAATGACGAGGTGGTCACTCTTTCGTGCTACTTTCAGGAGTACAGACCGGATGCAACTTTTCACAAAAGCATTAAAAGTTTTAAATAAATGCATAATCTTTGCTCCAATAAATACATTTCTGGAAATCTTTTAAGGCTTAGAAATGTAGAGAAAGAGTCATGCAGAAAAACATTCAGTGTGGTACAATTTACATCAGTAAAAAAAGAAATGTGAGCCATCTAAATTTTTCATAAAAATGAAATTGATAAGTATGTTGTGATCCACATGATTTAATTAGATAGCCATAAATTGTTCTTAAAGTTAGGGGCAAAAGTAAAACCACTGTATCATGTCAAGCAGAGGAAAATATATACTCATTAAAAAAATACAAAAGGGTGCACAGCACCATTACTAGAGTTAACAACACTGTATCCTATATATGAAAGTTGCTAAAACAGTAAATCTTAAAAAAGTAACAAAGAGGCAACCCACGGAATGGGAGAAGATTTTGCAAAGGACAATACAGACAAAGGGCTGATATCCAGGTTCTATAAAGAACTTCTCAAACTTGGGGCACCTGGGTGGCTCAGTGGGTTAAAGCCTCTGCTTTCAGCTCAGGTCATGATCCCAGGGTCCTGGGATCGAGCCCCACATCGGGCTCTCTGCTCAGAGAGCCTGCTTCCTCCTCTCTCTGCCTGCTTCTCTGCCTGCTTGTGATCTCTGTCTGTCAAATAAATAAATTTTAAAAAAAAAATCTTAAAAAAAAAAAGAACTCCTCAAACTCAACACACACAAAACAGATAATCATGTCAAAAATGGCTAACAGACACATGAAAAAATGTTCATCATCACTAGCCATCAGGGAGATTCAAATCAAAACCACATTGAGATACCACCTTACACCAGTTAGAATGCCAAAATTAACAAGACAGTAAGCAACGTGTGTTGGAGAGGATATGGAGAATGGGGAACCCTCTTACACTATTGGTGGGAATGCAAGTTGGTACAGCCACTTTGGAAAACGGTGTGGAGAGTCCTTAAGAAATTAGAAATAGAACTTCCCTATGACCCTGCAATTGCACTGCTGGGTATTTATCCCAAAGATACAGATGTAGTGAAAAGAAGGGCCATCTGTACCCCAATGTTCATAGCAGCAATGGCCACAATCGCCAAACCGTAGAAAGAATCAAGATGCCCTTCAACAGACGAATGGGTAAGGAAGATGTGGTCAATATATACAATGGAGTATTATGCCTCTATCAGAAAGGATGAATACCCAACTTTTGTATCAACATGGACGGGACTGGAGGAGATTATGCTGAGTGAAATAAGTCAAGCAGAGGGAGTCAAGTATCATTTGTGGAGCACACGGAGGACATGGGGAGATGGAGAGGAGAAGGGAGTTGGGGGAAATCGGTGAGGAAGACAAACCATAAGAGACTGTGGACTCTGAAAAACAATCTGAGGGTTTTGGAGGGGAGGGGGGTGCGAGGTTGGGGAGCTTGGTGGTGGGTATAACGGAGAGCATATACTGCATGGAGCACTGGGTGTGGTGCATAAACAATGAATTCTGGAACACTGAAAGGAAATTTAAAAAAACAAATAAAAATTTTAAAAAACAGACCACAAGGAGAGAAAAGAAAAAGTCACAATGAGTTGATAGATGTGTTTATCAACTTTGTTGTGATAATCATTTCACAATATATGTGTATCAAGTCATCATGTAGAATACTTAAACCTACACAATGTTATCTGTCAATTATATCTCAATAAAGCTGGAAACAGAACAAAACAAAAAATACAAAAAAAAAATCCCTCTGAAATTTTAACCATCATATTTTCTGGATAGTTATGGCTATCCAGATGGTTATGGCATTATGGCCAGTTTTCTATTTTGTTTTATTTTCCTCTATTAGCCAAATTTTTTCACAACTATGATCTATTACTTTGATCATTAAGACTTTTTTGGGAAAAATCTAAGTGTAAACCATTTTACAATGATCAGTTCCTTAAAGATTTCTGCAGTTGGGACTTACTTTTACATGATTTAAGAAGTTTTCAGCTCATAGTCAAAGAGAGAACCTGTAAGAGCAAACAGGTACATACACACATGGAAAAATATGGGAGTGCAAAAACTCCACCCACTAGTCACTCACTCCATGAGCAGATGACTCAGAGAGAGAAGATGGAAACACTGAGCTTGAACAGTAAGGCTCATTGCTGGTGTATCTCACTGTGTGTTTAGATACTTTTCAATTATACATTATTGTGAACATGGTACATCTATGCAAACACATAAACACACTACACACAAAAGTCCTTTGTACCAAGAGATCTTAACCTCAGTGCCACTTTGGACCTGGTAATTCTCTGTTGGGGGGCTCTCCTGTGCATTGCAGTATGTTTAGAAGTATCTATGAGATTTACCTACTAGATGCCAATAACAGTCCTAACCCTAAACATGATAATAAACCCCTAGGCATGATGATAAAGTAATGTTTCCAGATATTGCCCAATGTTCTGCGGGCCGGAGGACTCCTTCTCAACTGGGAACCACTCATGAGCTCTGCACGCTATGCTGTGAACAGATGCACCTGCAAGCATGGGTATGACTGTGCTCCCAATGTATGTCCAACCAGGGCGTCCATTTTGTGGGTCATGGCTGTGCCATACCTGTTGTCAAAATTTTGAGTGTCACAGTTCCATACTGCACTTTAAGGGCTATTTAAGGAGGATCCAGGGAGAACACAGCTCTATGCCATTTCCCTTTGGTACTGATTTAAAAACCTAGCCCCCTGCGGACTACATTGTATGTAATCTTATGCATCCTTTACAGTTTGTGTAATACTTAATCATAAGCATGGTAAAGTCTTTATTGCTGATGGATATACATTAAGTGTTAAACTCTGGATGATAGGGGAAAAGATGATATTACATTTTTGAAATATGACCTTTAGAGTCAAACAAAATCCTCCAAAGGCAATTCATCACTGATCGTACTCTGGCTCCTGGAGTAAGCTGACATATGGCCTAGAAAATAGGAAACCTCACTCTGCAGCCGAGACTAGGTCAATTCGCCCAAGGCAGACTAGAACCTTCCTGCTGTTTTCTGTGGAATTTCAGAAGTAAGGGACACTATTGCTTAGAAAAAAATTTATTACTGAAGGATGCCTTGGAAATTGGGGAGGGGGAGAATCACCTTAAGAAATGTAACTCAAACTTATGAATCAATAAAAGGGAGATTATATAGTCCTGGAAATTGTGTTTGTTTATTTACTGGAACACAGACTCGCATCTGGTTCCTTCATTAGCTGCAGCACCAGCGTTCCTAATAAAGCTACACATGGACTCAACGGTGACCTTATGGAAACAAGTCTGAATTTGCAAACCTTTTAGCACAAAGTGACCCTGGAATAAACAAGAAGGCTTTCCCTACTTTAAACAATGGTACCCTCCTATGAAGTGGAGATATTCAATCCACGTTGGTACAGGGGCACAGGGAGGCTCAGTCAGTTGGGTGTCCGACTCTTGATCTCAGCTCAGGTCTTGATCTCGGGGTCGTGAGTTCAAGCCCCGTGTAGTTCAAGCCTAGCATGGAGCCTCATACCCACTTAAAAAAATAAATAACCACCTTGGCATAAGCACCACTAACACACAGGCTCCTAGGGCCCTCCTGACCCAAGTGGACCTGGTTCCTGAGTGAAGGCAGGCTGCAGCAGAACCATGAGCTTGCCCACTCTCTTCAGTGACCCACTGAAGAGGACACTCCCTGTGTCCACTCACTCCCATAACCACACTCCTGGTGCCAAGACGCAAAGTGACCCAGAAAGTGAGAAAGACAGGCTTTAAGAAAGTCATAACATTTATGTAACCTTTAAACGTACACCTGGTAAATTGTATACCTGGGTAAACCTGGGTAAATGCATACCCAGGCATTTATGTATAACAATAAAATACAATTGGAAGGATATACAACAAACTAATGGTAATGGGGGGAATGGAATCTAGAATAATTGATAAGGAGACTTTAATACTGTTTTTTTAATTAAGCAATAAAGACAAATTGAAAAAATGTTAAATTATTGGTTCTAGGTGATAGGAAAAATGATTTGAGATACGTATTTTAAAAATGGGCTTAACGGTCAAATACATTCAGGTTTTTGTCTCTGCCCCTTACTAGCTGAGCGGCCTTGAGCAGGTGTCTTGTATATACCAAGTCTCAGTTTAATCAAATATAAAATGAAGATATTATAGTACCTACTTCATCAGATTGTTTTGAGGATTAAATGAAAGAACTCAGGATCAGGCACACTAAGAAGCTACTATTAAGAGAATGAGTTCCAAGGTTAAGAACGTTGCATTCTACGTTTCAAAATCAGAAAATCTGTTGCCTTGATTTGTGCCCAGAGAACTGAGAACTTAGCCCAGAACACACACAGCAGAGGCTCTGGCAGGTCCCAGGTTAGCTGTGGACCCAGGGGCACTGAGTTTCTATGGCAAGGTATGAAGGGGCATCCCACAGAACTGCACACGGTGTGAGTTACAGAACACATTTTATAGGAGGGAGATTGGAAGTTAAGGTTTAGTAAGAAAAGACAAGTGGTCCCTTGATCTCCCTTCATTCTACAGAGAGGTGTCAGGTCAGCCTGCTGCACAGATAGGACTACATTCCAGGAGAGGTGTCCTGCCCTCCATTTGCTCTCCATTGTTTGAGCTGAACTTGATGGTGAGCCCTATCAGTTTGAGTAGGAGTGAATAATGATGGTCTGAATTGGATACCAATGTTTAGGGGAGGCTGAGGAATGCAAACCGCTCAGCTCCTGGTTTCCTCAGGAGCCATGTGGTGGTGGTGCATGGCATGCCTCCTTCCTGGGGAAAGGAACTCCCAGTCCTGTGGAAAGTCTAGTTTGGGCACGGCTTGGGGAAAAACCAGTACTGTTGCAGAGAGTCCACTGGCAAGGCATCCCAAAGGAGCTTGATTCTCTACGTTAGAGTGTATAAAGAATGACTGACACGGTTACAGACACTCAGCAACAAAAAGCTTCCTTGAGCATCTCTGAAGGTCAGAAGGCCAATGTAGATGGGGTCTCCGGCCATGTCTTCCATACCAGTGCTGTGGAAGGTAGAGGCTCGGGTGGGCTTGGTGGGAAGACACTACATATGGAGCACTTGAGTTGGGTCTCAAGGGCTGGGGGAATTCGGAGAGTGGAGGAGAGAAAAAGCTGGAAGAACTGAATGAATAAAGCATGGGGCGGGCAGGGCAAACGATTCGTAGAACAGTAAGTGGAACAGTAGTGCTCGGATTGAGACTTTAGCTTGAGGTAGGTGGGAAAAGGAGGTTTAGTTCAGGCTGTGGTGAAAACCAGTTACTAAGGCTTTTAGACTCAACCTCAAATGCAGCTAAGAAATGGCAGCACCTGGACGGTAACTCAGGTTTCTCGGTCGCTCTCCGTCTCTGCTCCACTCACCTGTACTGCCTCTCAAAGTCCCTGCCTTTAGGAAGTATGTTGTTTCGCTGGGAAATGGCGTGACCTGGGCTCCCATTCAGGAAGCAGTCGTGTACCTTGGCCAAATCACCTTTCTGGGTTTCAGATTGTCAAATCCAAAATGAGATGTTTGGAGCAAGTACTTTCCTGCACCTCAAGATGGAAGTAAACTTTTTGGAAAATTCATAAAATTGCAGTCTGCAACATGCTTTGGGAAGAGGAAGAAGCTGCAGAGCTACCAAAATCCTTTTGGCAACATGATTTATAGTAAATATAACATCTTCCATATAACAAACACTCCAGTATTTCCCCCCCCCTTTTTTAAACTATTTTAAGGTGCAATTTTGTTTTGATTTAATTTAGTCTTCAGGTATCAAATATTCCTTACTGTAAGGTCAGTTTCATATGTAAAATATTTTCATTTTTAATGAGGTTGAAGTCTGCCATCAAGCTGAATAGCACATCTTTTTGAACTTTTGTCTATTTTAAGTTTTACCTTATTTCTGGAATCCATCCTAATGCCAAATCTCCATGTGTCCACTTGTGTTTGTCTACAACACAAAGCAGGTCTTGGGGAAGGGAGCAAAGCAGAGATCAGGAGAAGGACCAACCAAGTGCCGGATCACATTAACATTATCTTGAGGTGTCCCAAATTCTGCCAAAGCAAAATTTGAGCTCGAAGAATTCTAAACCACATAAAAAATAAATAAATGCAAATGGTATATCTCCCAGTTACACTGGGTCTCCCTGGACTTCTTCATATCCAAGTGTTTCCTTTATTCTTTCCTTCTTCGGTGTCAGGGGACCGGAGCCAGAGTCTGACCATTTACTGAAAGATTATATACAAGGAGGGAGGAAGAAAAGAATAATATTGACTCAGACCCCATGGGGAAGTAAAAGTAAACATCTCCCTGGAAAATAAACCTCTGCTCTTTCAAACCGCAGGATGCCAGCTTTTCAAGAAGGAGCTGTTCAAGCTCTGGGGACATCCTTGAGAAAAGACCTCTTTAAAGCGAATCGGCCAAATCCCAACTTGTACAAATCATTTCCATGTTTTCATCAGTTGTACATCTATTTAGGTCTCGCCACGAAGTCTTAAGACTTTAAAAAGCAAATTTTAATATTAGGCTCCAAAGGCTCATTATATAATACTATGTACATGTAAAAGAAAAGCCTCTATTTCTACTTCTCTCAACATTTCTGACACCAGATGTGCACTTTTCCCACACCAGCCAATTCTCCAACTCTCTGGACACCAGCTGGGCGTTCCACAACTCACGTAGGTCACCAGCCCCTAGCAGTTAGGAGCGCACGCTGCACAGGTCAGAAGCTCAGTCCCAAAAGATTACTTTGCACCTCAGATGCCAACCGCAAGTCCCCAGTTGTCACCTGTATTTCTGACCTATTGGCTGTCAATTGTGGCTTTCCACAACCCTCTTCTTCAGGTTTGATAATTTCTTGGAATGGCTTGCAGAACTCAGGCAACTGCTTTACTTTCTACTGCCTGTTTATTTTAAAGATTACAGCTCAGGAACAGCCAAATGGAAGAGATGCACAAGGCAAGGTATGTGGAAAGGGCCACAGAACTCCCATGATCTTTCTGGGTGCCCCGCCCTCCCAGCCCCTCAGTGTGTTCATCAACCTGGAAGTTCCCCAGATCCTTTCTGTTAAGTTTTTACTTTGTTTTGTTTTGTTTTAAATGGAGGCTTCTTTATGAAGGCATGCATTACATAGGTATGGTTAACTCATTGGCCATTAGTGATTCACTCAACCTCCAGCCTTCCTTGCAGGAGGGTGGGCTGTTGCTGAAAGTTCCAACTCTCTAATCACATGGTTGATTCCTGTCAACTAGCCCCCATCTTTCAAGAGCTACTCATTAGCATAAATTCAGGTATGGATGAAAGGGGCTTATTATTTAGAACAAAGGATGCTCCTCTCATCCTTATGACTCAGGAAATTTACAAGGGTTTTAGGACCTCTGTGCTGGGAACCTGGGATAGAGACCAACTGTACATTCTTATTATATCATAATGCCATAATATGTACATATATATATTCATCCACCTATTTATCTCAATAAATCATAATATTTGTTCAAATTATTTATTCTTGCATGACAAACCACTCCAATGTGGTGGCACAAAATAATAATCCTTTCGTTATGTTTATGTTGATTAGGAATTTGGGCAACCTCTGCTACCCTCTGATATCTGGGGCCATGGCTTAGAAGACTCGAACTCCTGGACTTCTGGGTGCTGGTACATATGGAGGTTTCTGCACTCGAATGTCTTATACCTGTAATTCAAGGGCTGGCCCAGCAGAGGCAGGTGACCAGAGTATCTCCATGTGGTATCTACCTGTGGTATCTACCTGTGGCTGGGTTTCCTCACTCCAGGAAACCTCAAGATTTCTTACATGATCTAAGAACAAACGTTCTAAGGAACAATCTTGGATATTAGAAAGTTCCATGACCTTTTACGACCTAGAGTTGAAGATCACATATCATCACTTTCACCACACTTCGTTGGTCAAAGCAGACACAACCTCACCCAGATAAAGAGGAGTGGGTAGAGATCCTACCCCTCCATGAGAGGAATATCAAAGAATTTTATGGTCATATTTTAAAACCAATTGACCTTTATTCATTTGTCATTTAATTTCTATGTATTTCTAAGGTTTTGAAACTCTTTGGGTACCAGTTTATTCTTAGGAGATAGAAGGTAGGTTGGTAATTCAACCCGTAGGGCAGTCCCCATCCTTTCCAGAGCCCCAGGATGGAGATCTCTAACTGCCTTTGCAAGGGGGGAACATGAAGGGAATGAACGTGAGAAGTATTTTCCCACCTGTTACCAAGAACAGAATATGCGCTGGAGCCTGGCATGAATATCTGCATGTTGATGGATTTGGGTAGTTGCTCTAAAGTCATACAGAACTGGGGGTGGGAGAGAAGAAATCAGGCATGTTGCCCTGATCTACTTCTTACACTTAACCCACAAAAGGCAAGACTCACCACATCAGGGTATGTCCTGGGCCTCAGTCCTCTTGCATGACCAAACAAAATCTCCTTGCATGACCTGACAAAAAAGGGGTCTGTTTCTGAATCACTTCTCTCCAATCTCCAGGATTCTCCCTGGGTCATAGGAAAGAGGAAAGAGGAAGCCTCAGTTTACCCAGGCACAGCACTACTGTTTTTATTTTATAGAAGGCAAAAGGATGCAATTAAGATGGTTCAGGGAAAGGCAGTTGTAATCGAGGCACAGAGAATCAGGTCAGCTGATGGAATCCCTGCAGCTGACAAGGTGACAGGTAGACAGGAAGTCACAAAGATGGTTTCCTATGTCACGATTTTTCCCAGGCTCAGCCATGCTTCTGGTCTAGTTCTCTTTCCCAGATGTCTCACTACTTCATCATTACTAAATCTTAAAACTTTAACAAGGCCACCAATTATACAAAGAGATGGTACTGGCCCAGCACTGTCACTAACCCTTGAGTTGATGCTGGGCCAGTCATATGCCATCTTAGGTCCTTTGCAACTCAAACCTACCATGATTCAGAGGGACAAGTTGGTTTCTGAAAAATCATGACCATGGATTCATGGTAGATCAGAGAGGCAGGTCACCTTAGTGTATAGGTACCAAATGTTGCATAAGATACATTATACTGAGAAGTTATTTATTGTTTATCTAAATTCAAATTTTTCATGTGCTCTATTTGGCAGCCCCACCTTAATGGAATATAGATAGACTCTAGATCAAGGATCAGCAAACATTTACTGTAGAAAAGCCAGATAATAAGTATTTTCAGGTTTCCTATTGTAGTGCAAAAGCAGCCATAAATGATATGTAAATGAATGGGTGTGGCCATGGGCCCAATAAAACTTTATTTACAAAACAAGTGGCAAGCCCTAGTTTGCATATCTCTGCTGTAGAGCTAAACTACTCAGGCTGAAAGACCACTACACCATTTATCAGATGTGTAAAATGAAGTAACTTTACTTAATCTCTTTGTGCCTCAGTTTCCTTATCTATCATACAGGAAATAATAGTGCACCTGCTTCCTAGGGTTGGTGTGATAAATGATTTCTTATGTGGGAAGGATTCTGAATGATGCCTGAAAATAGCAAATGCTCTGAATGACCAATGCATGCCACTTCATGGGGTGGGATTTAATAATACTCAAATCAGAATGGGCAAGAATGATGATAGTTAACACTCATAGAACGCTTACAGGCTAGGTACTTTGCCTGTGCGGATTTATTGAATCCTCTTAACAGCCTAGGTTATAGGCAACCATTATTTTCATCATTATCATCACCTCCTCTTTGCAAACAATAAAGTGGAGATCCGGAGAGTGACACAGCTTGTCCAAGCTCACCTACGTTTGCATGTCCCCTAGCTGGGGTTTGAACCCTTGTAGCCTATGGCCAGAGACCCATTGGCTTCACCCCTACTCTGGAAGGTGAAGCTAGGAGAGCAACAGGCAGATTAGGACATGCCACATTTAATGTTTGCATTGATGTTTGGCTGACGTGGGGGCAATAACTTAAATCTCCATTGTTTTCAAGAAACGGAACAACAGACCTTCCTCAGCCTTTGTTGAGAGTGTTTCTTCCCTGTGAGTTCTCCTCGGAGGAAGGTTGACCTGACCAGCACAGGAAGCCTGTGCTGAGAGTGTTTCTTCCCCATGAGTTCTCCTCAGCCCTGAGCACAGTTACCCACATCTGTGGCATCTCACTGAATTCCCATTCATCCATGGGGTAAAACTGCCAACTCTGGAAACATCTTAGCTTTCAGGGACGTGAACTCCCTTTCTTCCTCTCCAGTGTTTTCTCCTATTTCTTTCTGCCTCCTCCTCACCTCCTTCTCCCTAAACTTCTCTTCTCTCTTCCTTCCCCACAACTTATTCAGGCCTGACTAGAAGCCAGAGAAAAGATATTTGCTTTGGGAAGAGAAGAGAAAAACAAAGGATGAGTTAGCCAAGTAAAAGAATAACTCTGATTTTCCACAAAGGGCTACTTCATGGAAAGATTGTGACATTGCTTTAGAGTGACTCCCTCTCTCTCTCTTTCTTTAGGGAAAAACAAAGTTGTTGTAAACAGCTGGAGACTGTAACTTGAAAAACCAAGAAAGTAAGATGAATAAAACTTCCTGTTTTCCTCTCCTCCCTGGGCCTACAGGGGGTGGCCTACAAGGCTGCCTTCCAAACCAGATGTTTGATTCCCAAAGCTTGTTTCAGAGTCTCTGCATATCAATTATTCTTTACACAGCACGACCAGACCCTAGATTCAATTACAATGAGCATGTTTCAGCCAAGCGCCTGCTGGGACACAGGTCCTTTCGGGAAAAGCAGGGTAAATGTGGCCAGCATATGACATGGGACAACAAGTTGAATTCTCCACTGTCGCGATCTAAATTACAGGCAATGCTAGCAAAGCTCCTCCTGCATGCCAGGTACCATGCTTGGATTCTGGATTTCATCTCACTGATCTGTCCAACCATCACACAAGGGAGACACTGTTATCACCCTTGTTCTTTAGGTTAGGAGATCAAGACTTAGAGGGGGTGATTGCCTGACCACAGTCTCCACACTTAGTGAGGGTCCCCTTTCCCCCTTCCCCACTTTCCATCTTGCCTTGTTTAGAAAATTCTGATGCATGGAAGGGAACATTGGGATGGAGAAACCCTCCTCTCTGGAAAGGAGATATTGTCTGTGTTACTTTCTGTTCCTGCCTGGGCTGCTGGGTGTGTTCCTTTTCTCTTTGGTGGCTCATCCTCCTTGGAGACATGTTGTCATCAATTTCGAAGGTCTTTCTGCATCCTCTGAGGTCACATCCGGTTGGGACCCACTGCCAGTAATAACGCAGGCTCCTTCCAGCCCCCACTCAGGCTCTCTGGTCCTCACATATGCAACCCAGTGCAGGGAGGGCGTATCCCCTTCATGGTCAAGCTCTTAAGTGCTCAAACAGATCATAAAAATGAGCTCCAGGCAAGACACTCCTTTATATTTGGTCTTTTCATGCTGAGTGACAATCTGCCAGGAGGATTAGTGGTGGGCTGTTATTAACAACTTCTTCCCTGCAAATCATGGCACAAAACGTGTGCTTTCACTTGACGTGGATTCTTGCCTCTTGGGTCATGAGTAGTACCTAGAAATACAGTCATCTAAAACGTGGGGATTTTGTTTGTTTTATGTTTTGTTTGTTTTGAGACTGTCAAGATTTCCCATAATTTTCCACCTGGGAAGAATGCCAGCTTGGGGATTCTTTTCAAAAAGTTAGTGGGTGTCGGCCAGGACACTTCAAAGCTTTTCTGGGTGGCCTCCCCATCAGGTGCAGCTCTGTCACCATGCCTTCTAGTTGACCACATGTCACAGTGGTGGGAAGAACATGCTGACCTTTAGCACCCCACCCTCTGCACCATGCTCTTCAAGGAAGAGGAGCCTTTTTCACTAAATTAAGCAACTGCCAGGGTGACCTCACTCAGCCCTTTTAGGCAAGGACACTGTTGGCCAGTGTTTCATGCCCCAAATCTGGAAACAACAGTTTAAATGAAGAAAAAAAAAACAAAAGAGAAACAAAATAGATTTCTTTACTGTAGAACTTCTTAGTACCATTAATATCCTAAGGTCACTGAGTCCCCAACAACTATACTGTATAGTCTCCCAAACCTCATTGACCTCGGCATCCTTCGCTTGGAGATCACTTATGATATTAGTGGCCCATGGATGCACTTTGGGAAATCACAGAGTAACAATACGGCCACCATAGACTCAGAACTGACTCCTCTCAGCCTAGTGCTGGGTGTTCTGCACACATTTTCTCGCTATGTATCCATCATATCCTCAAAGATAGGCTTCATCTCTTCATCTTCATTCACAGGCACAGAAAACCAGGTTTAGAGGATTTCAGTCACCTGTTCAAAGACACACAGCCAGGGAAGTGTAGTGCAAGGGCAGAAGCCAAATGTTTTGAACCTTAAATTTTATGTGCTTCCTCCTTAAGGAAAATTTTAAATTAAGTTCTTAATTTTAATTGCAGGATAGTTAAAAATACGGTGTTATATTAGTGTCGGGTGTGCAATATAGTGATCCAACACTTCTATACGTTACTCAGTGCCCATCAGGACAAGAGCATTCCTTAATCCCCACCACCTATCTCACCCATCCTCCCAGCCCCCTCCCTTCTGGTAACCATCTGTTTGTTCTTTATCCTTAAGAGTCCTAAAGAACCTTTTTTTAAATTTTTTTATTTTTATTTTTTATTTTTTTTAAAGATTTTATTTATTTATTTGTTAGAGAGAGAGAGAGAGAGAGAGAGCAAGCACAGGCAGACAGAGGCAGGCAGAGGCAGAGGGAGAAGCAGGCTCCCTGCCGAGCAAGGAGCCCGAGGCGGGACTCGATTCCAGGACGCTGGGATCATGACCTGAGCCGAAGGCAGCTGCTTAACCAACTGAGCCACCCAGGTGTCCCGAACTTTTTTTTTTAAAGGCATTTTCAAAATGCATAACAAACACCTACCTTTCTACTGTGCAAAATTAGTAATTTAAGTTTGGCCATATTTGTTTCCAGTCTTTCTTTCTTAAAGTAAATGAAATATTACAGGTAAGTCATGTTTGTTTCTTATCAGACTGCTTCCTTATCATAAATGAACCCCAACCCCCAGAGGTGGGGGATGTGGTAAAGTCTGAAGTGATACTGAAAACCTGAAATCAGAAAATTGGAAAACTGGTCATAGAGTTCATTTTATTTGGTGATTCCTCTGCTGTTAGTGATGGTAGGCAGAAGAGACATCAGTGAGAAGATGCAAGACACACTGGGTTGGAGGGGGCAATGAAGCTTTTATATGTGCCCTTCCCTGAAATGACAAGATTCTGCATATACGTATGTATAAATAGGTACAAACACACTTGCATTTATATTCATAGGAAAAAAAAAAACCCAGGAGAATATCTAGTTAAATGACAATAGTAGCTATCTCTGAGCAGTGAGACTTATGGACACTTTTTAAATTTATTATTGTCTTTAGAAAGAGAAAGAGTGAGCATGTGAGTGAAGGGTAGGGGGAGAGGAGAGGGTGGGAGAGAGAGGAAGAAGGAGAGAGGCAGGTGAGGGGCAGAAGAGAGGGAGAGAGAGGAATCTTAAGCAGGTTCCACACCCAGCATGGAGCCCCTTGCCAGGTCGATCTCATGAACCTGAGATCATGACCTGATCTGAAATCAAGAGTTGAGGCTTAACCCACTGAGCCACCCAGATGCCCCTAGACTATGAACACTTTACATTTTCTTTCTTGATGGTCTCCTGTGTTTTCTAAGTTCTCAATAATAATGAATACTTTTATTCATTAAAGAATTAAACAAGTAATATATAACACTTAGACTCTTGTGAAAACCTCAAGCAATACAGATAAATGGCCTCCCCTGACCAAAACCTATGACCCTAGTCCTTTCCTCAGAGCTAATATTCACGATCAGGTTGGCATGAATCTCTCTAGATCCTTTGTCTTAACACACTTTGAAAGAATTTTTAGATTTATAGCAAAATTTAGTGGAAAGTACAGAGATTTCCATGTACTCCCTACCTACACATAAGCCCAGCCTCCCCCACTATCAAAATCTAGCACCAGAGAGGTGCCTGTGTGGGTCAGTTGGCTAAGTGTCCAACTCTTGATTTTGCCTCCCGTCATGATCTCAGGGTCTTGAGATCGATCTCCACTCTCAGTGGGGAGTCTGCTTGGGATTCTCCCTCTCCCTCTGCCCCTCCTCCCCGTCACACACGTGTGAACACATGCATATTCTCTCTCTCTTTTTCTCTCTAATAAATAAATAAATCTTTAAGACAAAAATCCAGCACCAGAATGGTGTATTTGTGACTTTTTTTGAAGATTTTATTTATTTATTTGACAGAGAGAGATCACAAGTAGGCAGAGAGGCAGACAGAGAGAAAGGGAAGCAAGCTCCCTGCTGAGCAGAGAGCCCGATGTGGGACTTGATCCCAGGACCCTGAGATCATGACTTGAGCCAAAGGCAGAGGCTTGACCCACTGAGCCACCCAGGCGCCCCCAGAATGGTACGTTTGTTACGTATAATCCATGAGCCTACATTGAGACAGCATTATCACCCCAAGTCCCTATAGTTTATTTTTAAAAGCATTTATATGCATATATGTAAATTGTAGTGATTTGTGTATCTATAGTGTCACCATGAACATTTTATTCTACACTTTCTTTTTTTATGGTAACAATCTTTCTTAGAAACCTAATTTCATACTGATATTTCATTTCAGTATATACAGAATTACTTCTTTTAAACTTAATGATTCATTCACTCAAAAAATGTTAATTAAGCACCATGATAATACACAGATTCCAATATCATCTGTCATTTTGTAACTCTGGATTTGGGTTACTATATTTCAAAATATTTTTCTAACTAAACAATTACAAAGTATAGCTATATTAGAGTATATTTGCTCTTTCCCTGTTAATGAACATCTTGATGTGTCATTTTTTCTTTGTTATAAACAAGATTATAACAAATATTTGTGAACATGTGTTTTTAAGAAACTGTGTGAGTTTAACTCTAGACAAGCAAAACTGTTGGGGTGGAAGGGGATATACAATTAACTAGTGAGAGAGTGTTCTAAATTCATAGCCAAAAATATTTGTCAATTTATATTACTAGTAGCATATGTCATTTTTCTATACCTTGACTAACAAGGATTTTTTTAAAATGTCTATTGAATATATGTGGTAGGTACTATTGTTGTTCTCTGATAAAGAAATAGAGGCCAGGCAAATCAAGTAAATGTGCAAAGTCACGCAGTTAGCAAGTGGTGAAGCTGGGATGCTAACTCAGGCAGGACGCCAGAGCTTGTGTTCTGCCAGTCAAATGGGAGGAAAGTGGAATGTTCTTGTTTCTATTTGAATTATCCTGCCCATTCTGTTTCATGTCTGTTGAACTTTCATTTTCTTCTCTGAATCTCCTATTTGTGACCATTTCTTGCTGTGGTAGGCATTGACCACAAAATAAGATAGAACCTAACAACCCCACCTCCTAGCCGTCACATCCTGGGTAGTAATCACCTCCCTTGGAGTGTGGGCTGCCCCTAATGACTCACCTCTAACAAACAAAATACAGCAAAAATGATGGGATGTCACTTCAGAGTTTAGGTTGCAGAAGCTATGACTATTTGTCTTGATGGCACTGTCTCTGGCTCTTTCTCATTTGTTCACTTTGATAAAGCCTGCTGCCATCTTGTGAGTTGCCCAAGCAGCAAAGGTGAGGTACTGAGGACCTCATCCACAAGCTGGCAAGAATCTTGCCAATAACTGTGAGCCATCTTAGATGTGGCTCGTTCTCATGGAGTCTCTGAGATGCCTGCGGCCACACTTGACACCTTGATTGCTCAACCTTATCTGCATTTTACTTTTATATGTGGGGTGAGTTAAGAATCTCATTTTCCTTTTTCTTCCAAGTGGATAGCCGACTGTCAAAACACTATTTGTGGGGCGCCTGGGTGGCTCAGTGGGTTAAAGCCTCTGCCTTTGGCTCAGGTCATGATCCCAGGGTCCTGGGATTGAGCCCCGCATCAGGCTCTCTGCTCAGCGGGGAGCTTGCTTCCTTCCTCTCTGTCTCTGCCTGCCTCTCTGCCTACTTGTGATCTCTCTCTGTCAAATAAATAAATAAATAAAATATTTTTTAAAAAAACACTATTTGTTAAATAGTCCAATGTTTAGTCATTGATTAGGTGTCACAGTTATTATATGTTCCTATGTATGTATGTGAATCTGTTTTTCACACTTTATATCTGACCATTGATCTAGTTGTGTATTTGTGTCTTATTTCTTGTCTTGACTTTGATGGCTGACATTACAGTATATTTTGACATCTGTACTCCAGGTTCTCTCACATTACTATTATCCAAAAGTCTATTACCTACTGTTTTTCAGATGAAATCATAATCAGCTTGAAATTTCCATGAAAAATCTTAATATTTCAATAGAAATATACTAAATTTTTAAGATAATTTGGGGAGGCTTGGCATATTTATAATATTCTGTGTTCCCTTTTAAAAACACTGTATGTTACTTCACTTACCCACGCTTTCCTTAATGTCTTTTCAGTAAAATTTTGCAATTTTCTTCTTGTACATCTTGAGTATTTTACTGTTGCTACTATGATTGAGATCATTTTACTTCTAATTGGTTAGGAAAATCATTTGGTTTGTGTATTTCATACGTTAGCATGATACCTTCTGCTATTTTCTAGTAGTTGCTCCTACTCTGTGTGTGTGTGTGCATGGGTGTGTGTTTTAATTAGGAATGGCTGCTAAATTTTGCCAAATACCTTTTAGCATCTATTGAGATATTCCCATGGTTTGTATCCTTCAAGCTGTTACCACAATGAGTAACATTAAAAGATCTTTAAAAATCTGAACTGTATTTTTGCATTTCTAGGCTAAATCCTAACTTTTTAGGATGTAATGCTATTTTAACCCACTACTAGAGTTGGCTTGCCAACATTTTATTTAAGATTGAATTTGCCACATTTTATTTAGGATTTTTGTATGAGTGTTTGAAAGTGAAATTAGCCTATCATCATCTTCTCTGTACCAACTGTGTCTGCTTTTAGAATCAGTGTTAGGTTAGCCTTAAAATTGAGTTGAGTCTCGGAGGGCTCTTGATGTAATGAGCACTGGTGGTTATACACAACTAATGCATCACTAAATTCTACCCCTAAAACCAATAAACACTATATGCTAACTCAATTGAATTTAAATAAAAAATTTTAAAAAATAAAACAAACATTGACTTGAGTCTCAACTTTTTTTCTATTCCGAAACAATTTCTGCAACATGGGAATTACACATTCTTGGAACATTGTTTTTTTTAAATGTCACCTGTAAAACCATCTGGTTCTGGTGCTTTTAAAGCATTACTATATTATTTTTACAATTAGAAATCTTTTCAAAAGTGAGACAGAAAGAAGTTTGTTTTATTTTTATTCTATTTATTCTATTTCTTTTTTAAATTGAGGTTTGGTTGGTGTACACTGTTATATTAGTTTCAGCTGTACAACATAATGATTCAATATTTGTATATATTGTGAAATATTCAGCACAATAGTCTAGTGAACATCTGCCACCATACAGAGTTACAGAATGTTTTTTCTCGTGATGAGAACTTTTAAGATTTACTGTCTTAGCAACTTTCGAATATGAAATACAGTATTATTAACCATAGTTGCCATGCTGTATATGTTATATCCCTACGGCTTATTTATATAACTGAAAATTTGTACCTTTTGGCCCCCCTCATTCATTCATTCTGCCACTCTCCATCCCCCCACCCCCACTTCTGGGACCCACCAATCTGTTCTGTTTATCTACGAGCTTATGGGATTTTGGTTTTCCTTTTTGCATTTTAAAAATCTTATATATAATGAAATTATACAATATTTGTCCTTCTCTATCTGACTTGTTTCCCTTAGTTCTCAAGTTCCTTCTGTGATATCACAAATGGAAAATTTTCATTATTTTTCATGGTTGAATAGTATTTCATTATATACATACTACCTTTTCTTTACCCATTCATCTGTCTGTGGGCATTTCCATACCTTGGTTATTTGAAATAATGCTGCAATGAACATGGGGTGCATATATCATTTTGAGTCATTTACTGTATTTCTAAACATTTTTCTCCCCCAAACTTTCTGCTGAGATTATTGTTATTATTTGGGTTGACTTAGTTGCTTGGAAACTTTATAACGTTTATCACAAACTCTCTTTCCAGGTTACTATTCTTCTATAGGGCTGTGAAATATTTCATATCTAGGCAGAATCCATTTACCCTTGAAGAAAGACTGCTTAAGGTTGAAGTCTTTGGCTTTACTTCTCTACATTAATGCAATAATTAATTCTGGAAAATCTGTATAGAAGTTTCAGGGTTAAATTCTAAGTAGAAATAGGGAAGTTATTTTCTCTAGCTCAAAGAGCTATGTTGTTGATTCATGCAATAATACAGGATGTGGAAAGCCTCATAAAAATATAAAGCATGTGTGGGCACACATATATGCACAGACACACACCCGGAGACACACACACACTATATTCACTAGGATTTAAAAGCATTGGAAACAGAAGGTACTTGTTATTTTTAATTACAAAACACAAGGAACATTTTCAAAATAGCAGGGTTTCCCCACTCTGTGAGCTTTGGGAAATTTGATTTGACTTGACCCCCCACTGATCTGAAATATGGGACATAGATTATCGCCTTCACTGCCTGGTTGCTCCCAGGGGACATAACTGTTTTGTGCTTTGCCCTGATAAAATGTTACACACTTTGAACCAGTAATGGTCGTTGAACCTCATGAGGAGGAAACCAGATGAGGGGGCAACCCTGAGATGAGGGAAAGGCAAAGGTAATGTTCCATCAGATACTAAGACATGAAAGTCACTTCCACCTACTTTTGTTTTTCCAGAATAAATACTGGATCAGTATAAATAAAACCTTTTGTCTTTATTCTTTTTAAATGATGACATTTATGGTCACAAAACCCTCTCAGAATGCATCAGAGGTTATTTGGAGACTGTGGTGAATTTTTTCTTTGTCCTTTAATCTGATCTGTGCCTCTAGCCCCTAACTTCCCCAGCCTTGCTCACATGGTTCTCCGGAGTGTCTTTGAATGATAATTCTAGCCTCTTCCAGAATGTGATAGTCCTGAGTAAAACCAGCATCCAGAAATATCACTAAGTACTCTTGAAATGAATCTCACTCTCTATAGTCTTGTATGTTGAACAATATTAGTCTGCTCACATTCATCTTATTATCACATCGTCCTTATAATCTTCTGCCTGGTTCACTGAGAGGATACCAGTTTCCCACACAGGAGCTAGAATCCTTTCCTGGAAACTAATCCTAATCCAGTCCATGTGGCCAGGACTCTGACTTCTTGTGTAGCTCTTCTTCCAGAGCTTTGCCCCATCTCACACCCTCATTACCAGAGATGGGGGTCCTGTTCCCTTACCATTTCTCTACTTGGCAGCCAAGGCACTGCCATCCATGAGATCAGGTAATCCTGCTTGGATTGTCTACCCACCCACTAAATTATCTTAGAAATCATTGTCAGGTCTGATGCAGTATGAAGTGGTTATGCCCCATTAGACATGGAACAGATAGATGGTAGACTACCTCTGGGAGGCTGGCTTCCAAAGCCTTGGTTGTGCCCACCCTCCTTGTTCTTCTCTTGCTCATATTTCCTTTCTTGTCTGAAATTGAGGCCCCAGCCTGTCTCATAACCAAATCTACACGGGTTAAGGAAGAATTCCAGAGCAGGAGTGCTAAATCAAATATGTGAATGCTCCCAGTTTTTTTTTTTATTTTAAGTATTATACCTTCCATAATGGTATAATACTTCTGGCTATAACAAAGTAAATATGCCATATTGTCTTTCTTTTAACCAAAGTGATAGCTGGCTCTTCAATTCTGTACCCAACAAAATTATTCGCTCTTTTGGAGAAATAACCACTGAGCCCACCTGCTGCTTCCCGACAGTGCACAGGGGAAGAATGAGGCACAGAGAAGTCAGCTGCAAGAGAAAGGGAGCAGGGGGTGACGGAAGAGAAGACTGTCACCCTGAACAACTCCTCAGTCTCATATTTATTAGAAAGTGAGTAACAACCAACGAAGAAGCCAGAATAGATTACACATTGACCATGAGTCTTGTAGATACATAAGAAAAAAGGCAAAATATGTCAGGTCACATAGTCCATGACCTATAGTGAGCAAGCCCAAACTAAAGGATTGTCCAATTAACTGCTGATGCTCTCTGGGCAAGGGAGATAACGGAAAAACGAAGCAGGTGGCGTTCCGCCCTGAGCCAGCTGGGCAACCTCAGCCGCTCCCCTTCAAGGACGTCTATCGTCCTCTCCCCCAGAGGCCTGTTGCCAGTACATGTTTTTCTTAAGGCTACATCTAAGCATGCTTGTTAACTAGTATAATTCCTCATAAGTTATATTTTAAACAGTACAGTGTTCTGAGGGACGGTTACATTTCCCCCTTTTTGTTTGTGCAGAAGTAGGAAAGTCGATTTCACGATTTCGCAATCCATCAGTCATCGGAAGGATTTTCACGTACATGTGAGGACTAAGCATAAAGAGATTACAGCAACAAAAAGAATGATCATTCCACCTGTAATGCCAAGACCAGTTTGCTTGATCCAAGTAAAGAGGTTTAAATTAGACAGAATATCATTAATCCTTTGTGCAAAACTCACTCCTGGGACTGATTGTGACGATGAGTGAGTAATGCCTTGAATAGTATCTTAAGCTGTTTAATATCTAAAGTTGGATTATCGCCATAATGATTGGTAATATGACGGCGAATTTTGTTCCAAGATGTTTTTGATTCATTATAGGCATAGGGAGTAACACGGCAGGAAGAAACATTCCAATCACATGAAAGGTGAAGCCTGAGTTTTATATTTTGGAGATCATCTCCTATATATATATCATGGCTGATTTTATTTATTTTTTAAAAGATTTTATTTATTTATTTGACAGACAGAGATCACAAGTAGGCAGAGAGGCAGGCAGAGAGAGAGGAAGGGAAGCAGGCTCCCCACTGAACAGAGAACCTGATGTGAGGCTCCATCCCAGGACCCTGAGATCATGACCTGAGCAGAAGGCAGAGGCTTAACGCACTGAGCCACCCAGGCGCCCCTATATCATGGCTGATTTTAAATCAGAGATTCTTTCATCTAATTTTTGATTGATGATTGTTTGTTGATTCCAAGCTTTGCTAGCATTCTTGTGCCACTTTTGTACAAATTGTGTAGTTTGTACAGTCTGACACAAGGCTATTCCTGCAGTGGTAGCTGTAGCAGTAATGGCTATAATTCCTAAAGTAGCTGTTAGAAACAGCCCAAGGAATCTTTTTGTTCTATGGACCCAGTCCTTCAAAATTGTTAAAAGTACATACATATCTGGAGAGCTTTCCCAAACACAGTGATGTTTCACCGGTATCCAGATGCTTATTCTTCTTCTAGCTATGAGAATAATAGAATTGTCTGTGTAAACATTCTCGTTCACAGAGGTGAACATTTTACACGTGGGACAGTGTATTTCTCTAATGTTATGATCAAAAGTCATTTTTCCAATAATAAAAACATAGGGATCTCTAACACATGCTATTACCCATTCTTCTCTCATCAGAAGAAAGGAGAATGCATAATAGTTGGACTGATAAATGTACAAGCCATTCCAAATTCTAAGGTGATTTAAAGCGGTGGTGACTTTCCATAAATCCTTTTGTCTTTTATGAAAATCAACAAAGGGGGATGCCACTGAAAGTCCTTGCCCATGTCAGACCAGAGGCACATTTCCCCAAGTTAAGGTTTGTGGTAAGAGGAGGTGATCAAAAAATCACCATTTTAAATTTCAGTGAGAGAAGCAGGGTCTCCCAGTGCAATTGGTGACTGCCATCCCCTTAGGGGACCAGTCCCATACAATTGTGTTGAAATCATTAATAACGACACTGGGGTAAGAAGCTCGACAATCCTCCCACAAGAGGCAAATCCCCTCATGGGACCACACCTGCATCATTTTGCTTTGGGAATAGGGGGTGCTGCTGTGCTATAGCTAGGGCCCCGATATTCATTGGCTAGGAATCCTTTAGTGGAGAGTAAACATAACTGAACTTTACTCAGACTGTTATTAGTAGGAAAGTCCGCCAACCATCTTTGATCATCAGGGATAAGATAACTGGAATGACTGCCGAAATATATCGGTCTACTTTGATATTCTAATGTAAGATTAATGTTTGTGCTTTCCCCCTGAGGCAAGAATGGCAATCTGTGATCCAATATTCCAGGTATCCATTTTGAGGCATTCAAATAAATTGGTATTATATCTTCTCCCCACTGGATGGAGCAGGGGAGGATTAGGTATATAAGCCCAATAAGTAAAGTTATTTATTTGTGCATAACATCCAGGAAGACTTACGGCTACTGTGATGAGGGCCATCATAGCACATCAGATACAGAAATAGCAGCAGTTTCGATATGCTGTGAAACATACGCTGTATATAAAGAGTCAGATAACAGATTAAATGTAGAAGAAACATCTTTAAATGAAGTAATAACCACTGTTAATTCTGATCTCTGTGCTGAGAGACCGGTAGTAGATATGATTTTCGAGATAGGATCATAATAACAGGATTTACCTTTGGCAGAACCATCAGAAAAGTAAGTAGGGATGTCTGTTACTGGATTTTTAGAAGTAATTTTAGGAAGGACAAAAGCAGTACATTTTAAAAAGGAAACAACAGGTAAAGACGGATAATGAGAAGTGTTTCCAGTAAAGCCACTAAGGGCAATTTGCCAACTTAAATTATTCTGGAATGCTGTTTCAATTTGTGTCTTATTTAAAGGCAGAACTATAACTTTCACATCATATCCCTGTACTGGGTGAGTTCTTTTTCTTCCTAATTGAATAATACTGCCAATATGGTCTATAAAGTAGTGAGTGTTTTAACAGTATTATTTGGAAGAAAAATCCATTCTATGATTAGTTCCTTTTGTATAACTAATCTAGTGGATGTATGTGGAGTATGAAAAATAAGAAGATCTAATAGTATCTTAGGTTGGACCCTGTCCCTTTGCATTGATTGAATCCGGGTTTCAACAAATTGTAATTATTTTAAGGTCTCCTTTGACAAGGTCCTAGGGCTGTTTCAATTAGGATCTCCCTTCAAAGAAATAAATAGATGCTGCAAAGCATAAGTGGGAATTCCAATATTAGGCCTTACTCAATTAATATCTCCCGGTATCTTTGCAGACCATTTAAGGTTGCGATTCTATCTCTACAGATCTGAACTTTCTGTGGTTTAATTGAGGTCCTGTCCATAACGAACTTTAAATATGAGAAAGGAGAGGTGGTTTGTATTTTTTCTGGAGCTATAATTAGTTTGTATTTTTCACATTATAATTGAAGCATTTTAAATGCATCTTGCAATTGTGCATTATCAGGGGCTGCCCATAATATATCATCCATATAATGGATAAGATAAATTTGTGGAAATTGATCTCTGACTGGTTGTATAACAATGGCCACATATTCCTGAGAGATAGTAGGGCTGTTTAACATTCCCTGTGGTAAAATTTTCCATTGATATCATTTGGCTGGTTCTTTTAAATTCACCCTGGGAATTGTGAAAGCAAAACGAGGACAATCTTCCTTAGTAAATGGCATAGTATAAAAGCAATCCTGTAAATCTATGATAATTATTGGCCATTCACGTGGAACTAGATTAAGCAAAGGCAGTTTGGGTTGGAGAGACCCCATGGCTAAATAACAGAATTAAGCACACGCAGGTCTGTTACAAGTCTCCATTTTCCTGATTTTTTTCTTAATAGCAAAAACAGGTGAATTCCAAGGACAGTGGGATTCCTCAATATGCCCTTTTCTTATCTGCTCTTCAACTAAGGTTTGTAAAGCAAGTAGTTTCTCTTGTGTTAAGGGCCAAATAACACTGCTCTACCCAAATAGGTTTGTCACTGTTCCAATTTAATGGGCTCAGGATCAGTGGCCCTCTGGAAAATCTGGGAATCCTCCTTAGGGGAAGGTATAAGCAAAGAGGCTCCCCATGGACTTAGTAAATCTTGCCCCCAAAGGTTAATGGCCAAGTCTAAAATATATGGCTGCCGATAGCACTTTTGACCCTAGGGTCCTTCACAGAAAAGAATATTGGAGCTCTGATGCACAGTGCTACTTGTCCCAGTTCTGTAATAGTAATATAAGCCGGATTATAAGGCCATTTTTTAGGCCAATGTAGTGAGCTTATAATAGAGACATCAGCTCCAGTATCAATTTGACCTGAAAATTACTTTCCTTGTATCTTAACATGACAAATCGGTTTTTCTTGATAAATTTTCTCGGTCAAATATGCCCTGGTTTTTTCAGTGTTCCCAAAGCCATTAGAGTTTCTCTACTAGTTTTTAAATTGACCCTGGAAATAGGGTAAAAGTAGCAACTGGGCAATGCAGTCTCCTTTTTGAAAATGGTATGGAGCCACAGTAGTTAACATCACTGAAATTTCACCAGTATAATCTGAATCAATAATGTTGGCGTGAACTAGTACTCCCTTTGAAGTGAGGCCAGATCTTCCCAAAAGTAACCCAGTGGTTCCCTTCAGTAAAGGCCAAAAACATTGGTTGGAATTTTAATGGGAAGCTTGGCAGCCATTAAAAGATGGTCTTTGGGAGTGGGGATATCTAATCCAGCACAACCAGGAGTAGCGTGTAATAAATTTAAAATGGTACATCTATCTGAAAAGTGGGTGTTAAGGGAGAATTGGCCCCCTTGTTTTTCGGGGCTAAAGGCTTGCCCTAAAATAAGTCGCCCTGAAGGGGAGATCCATCCTTGTAAAATTTGGAATGATACTGATTTCCCCAATGATTTCCTTTTTTACATTTAGGACAAAGACCTGGTGAATTATTTTTTGCCTTTCACGGAGGGAATTTTCCTTTTTGCCTACATTGAGCTTTAGTGTGTCCTGTCTGCCCACAGTTAAAGCATTGCCCTTTAAATTTTCCTGTGGTCAGAGCAGCCATTGCTTGGGCCAACAAATCAGCTTTACAGGACTCTGTTCCCACTCCTTGGCATAGCTTAATATAATCTGTCGGTGTTCCCCTGCCTTTAAAGGGTGCTGTCAATTTTTCACAATCAGCATTGGCATTTTCATATGCCAACAGCTAAAGAATAGTATTAGCAGCCTCGAGGTTATTTACTTATCTTTTAGTAGCCTCTTGTAATCTCTCAATAAAATTGGTATAGTGTTCTTTTGGACCCTGTACCACCTTTTGGAAATAAGAGCAACTCTCTCTTTGGGATTCTGCTCTCTCCCAGGCTCTCAAACAACAATGCCGGAGGTACTCAATAGCTCGATCATTCATTTGGACCTGATCTTGCACCCGGGCCCAGGGCCCAACACCCATGAGCTGCTCCATGGAAATAGGAACATTATTAGCTCTGTTATGGCCAGATGCTGTTTCTGCATGATCTTGCCACCATGTTTTAAATCACAAGGACTCACTCGAAGATAGAACTATTTCTGCTGACGAGGACCAATCAATTGGAGTAAGTCAGTTGCCTTCTGCGATACCTTGAATGATTCCCATTGTAAATGGAGAATTAATTCCATAATAATGCACTGCTTGTTTTAACTCCTTCAGTAATTTGAAGGGAAATGGCTCATGTATGGTCTCATAGATACCATTAGTGTTGTTAGGATCATATCCTGGAGCGACAAGTTCTCTAATAGTGACTGGAAACTACAGCGTAAGGCATCTAGGTTTCCTGCCCGCTTTGCTTCCATCAGGCCTTTTTGAATGGCTGACAGCATGGATTTTTCATCCTTTTTACTAAATGTCGCCTTCTCACAGGATGGCAGAGCTGATGGTTGTGGCCCAACAACAATTGTTCTCTCCTTCTGCTCTGTTATTGGAGGGGGGGAGGATTTCCTCCTTTATATATTCCTTTACTAAGACTTTAGTAATTTCTTTTCCCTCCAGAATAGCATGTTCAGATTCCTCCTTTGTAGTTTCTTCTGAACATTCATTATCATTCTCTGAATCAGGGGTTTGTAAAGGCAAAACGGAGAGAATAAGGGTCCACATAGGCCATATAGTAATCAGAATTGATTTTCCTTTAGCATGCAAGAGTTTTAACTCGTGACCTACTTTCTCCCATGTCTGTAAATCTAAAGTCCCAACTTAGGGAACCAGGAGCAATGTTCTTTAAATACTTTTAAAAGCTCCAAAAGTTGGCCCTCACTGACTTTTGCTCCTCCCACCTTTAGGAGCCGTCTCAACAAACATACCTAGGGGCAATATAGGTCTGTGCTCTCTAGATTACTTATAACCTGCGATAAGTACCTGCAACTCACCAGTGGGGAAAAGGCACAGCTATGCAGGTGAACACGTTGGGGCTTCTTCTCCTGTTTCATTTCTGGACCCTGTTCGGGCACCACCTGCCACTTCCCGACAGGGCATGGGAGAAGAATGAGGCACAAAGTCAGCTGCAAGAGAAAGGGAGCAGGGAGCGCAGTAGAAAAGACTGTCACCCGGAACAACTCCTCAGTCTCATCTATTTATTAGAAAATGAGTAACAATCAACAAAGCTGGAGTAGATTCTACATTGACCGTGAGTCTTTTTTTTTTATTTTGTTTTATTTATTTGACAGACAGAGGTCACAAGTAGGCAGAAAGGCAGGCAGAGAGAGAGGAGGAAGCAGGCTGAGCAGAGAGCCCAATGTGGGGCTCGATCCCAGGACCCTGGGACCATGACCTGAGCTGAAGACAGAGGCTT
Source organism: Taxidea taxus jeffersonii (assembly GCA_003697995.1). Taxonomy (NCBI): domain Eukaryota; kingdom Metazoa; phylum Chordata; class Mammalia; order Carnivora; family Mustelidae; genus Taxidea; species Taxidea taxus. The sequence goes on from ML104363.1 coordinate 37,500, forward strand.
AGCTCTGAGCCACCCAGGTGCCCTAGAAGATCTTTATAGGGGATCAGTTTGTATGCTATAGACCTGGACTTGTGGGGTCTAATGTGGTCCCCTTCATCTCAAGTTAAAATAAACTGTCTCTTTTCAGTTTTCACAAGTAGGTTTAGCCATGAAAAAACAAATTTTCTACTCTTCCCCTATTGGCTCCTTCTTCATTTTCATCTCTCTCTTCTCAGTTTGGTTTTGACAATGCCTAAAATGATCTCCCTACCTCTCCTCTTTCTTACTCTTCCTCTTTCTTCTTCCTGTGGGAAGAGACCAGACTGATGTTGAGAAGCTGGACTGGACTTGCCCACAGCGGCATGTATCAGTTAGGACACCACCTAGGCTACTGCAACAAAAAGACCCTGAAATGCAGAGGTTGGCAGATGATCCCTGCAGATACACAGCTCTTCTCCAAAAGTTCATCCAAGGTCTCAGGGCCCTTCTATAATCCCTCCTATCTTTGGATTTTGTCTTTTTCTGCATTTCTGAAGTTGACTTGCTATGACAATTATATCCCAGCCCATAGGAAGAGGGAAAGATGCAGGGAGTGGAGGGAAAATAGCTTTCTTTTAGGAATGTGAAGCAGAAGTTGCATACATGATTTCTGACTCCATCCCCTTGACCAGAATGTAGTGATGTGGCCCTATGTAGCTTCAGAGGAGACTGGGAAATTGTAGTCTTTGGCTGGGTAGCTATGTACTCTATTAATTCAATTTCTAGAAGAAAAAGGAAATAGATACTGAGAGTTAAGTGGTCATCCTGGCTTTTCAATCATCTAAACTAGTTTTGGTAGCTAACTAAAGGTATCAATAACATCTGGTGGCAGATTGCAAAGATGCATCAGGTACCAAGGGTAAATAACAAAGAGGGCAAAGTTGATCCTTAACACTCTTCCATACTCCCTTCTGAATCCCTTCCATTGTTTGCTTCTTCTTCCTTATGCCATGATGTGTTGGGTGGAATGGTGACTCCTCAAAAGATATGTCCACCTGAAATCTGTGAATGTGACTTTATTTGGAAAAAGGTTTCTGCAGATGTTACCAAATTAAGAACCTAGAGATGAGATCATACTGGGTTAGCTGGGTGGGTCTTAAACATAATGACAAGTGTCCCTATAAAAAGAGAAGAAATACACAGAGGTGGTGCTATGTAGACAGTACTGGAGATTGGAGGGATGAAGCTTCAGGCCAAGAGTGGTCACCCCACCCTCTGTGGTCTCTTCCTCACTGGTACAACTTTACCAGCAAAGAGTTTTTAAAGAAGAAAAATGTGTTGGGAGACACATTGTGTAGGTGGACATTGAGATAAAATTTGGACTAGAATAAATTAATCAAATAAGTTTATTATCTCCTGGATTTGATATAGAGAAATCACCTCCTTCAAAATGGTAGCAATAATTCACAGATTTCAATGAATTCCTACAAGTTTCATATTGAACCCCACTTGTATTTAATTGGTCCCACTAGCTTCCATGTCCCAAAGGATGTGTTCCACAAAGTCAACTTGTGGATGAGACAGCGTCTCCACCCATCACTTTGGAGAAACCCATTTGAATCAAATGGCCAGCCTTGAAGTGGCTTTCTCTAGGAAGTGATAATATTTAACATTTTGCTACAAAAACTGGTTTACAACTAACAAAGTTCAAACCACGTTGGTCTAAACTGAATGAGGTTTTGGGGGAAATAAGAGTAAAACAGAATGTAATGAAGTTAATTTCTGGTGTAGCCAGAATTCATCTATCAAAGTGTAGTGAGAGTGGCGAGAGTTGAGAGAGTAGCCTTCCTTCCCATCTTATTTCCTTCAGTAGCTGAACTGGATTTGCATCTTTTATGAATAACAAAATGCCTGCTGATGTATGGGAGATGTTAATAAAAGCCAAGTTATAAGTGACCAAAATAATATAGGTTGGGCTTTTTAATGGTCTGACTTCCCCCAAATAAAATAATTCAAAGCAACTAAAATAGTTATTTCTCAGACAGTGCCTTACATATTCAGTGTTACTGATTGAATTGTGTGCATCCTTCCAAAAAAGAGCCCTAATCCCCAGTACTTCAGAATATGACCTTATTTGGAGATAGGGTCTTCACAAAGGTAATCACATTAAAATGCATATCTCTAGCTGTCTCTCTTGCTCTGTCTCTTCATTCATACATTGAAATATGCCAGCGATTAGGGAAACAGTGACCAAACAGACAGGGTTTGGGTCTTCATAGAACTTATAGTCACCCCTTCTCAGAAACCATTAATGAATTCCTGCTACTGACTCAGCCCTTGCTGCTTAATATGCCCTGCCTTCCCTGCTCATTTTCCCCATCTATCCATTTGAGTCCTTTATTCTTACTATTTCATCTCCCAGAGCCATTCTCTCTTCTTGTATAAACTCTATCTAGATTCTACAGACTTCAAAGTTTGGTTCAACTCTTAGTTTCTCTAAAGTATACTGTGCACTGGCGAGTGACTCCCAAACTTGAAGTCCCAGCCCCATGTGAAGGTAGATGTCAAGTTTCTACCTGGGAACCAGTCTGCTTTGTCAATTGTCAAGCACACAGCTCTTTATAACCCATTTCATAAACAAGGAAACAGACCCTCTGAAACTCCAGACTGGACTGTTTTTCCCAACAGCGTGAGGTAAGTGCTGTGTAACCACGTCTGTGTCTTCCATCCTGAGATGGGATACCGCCTCATGCCTGCTTTGTGCTGTTTTGCGAGGTAGCTTCAATGGAGCAGAGTTCCAGCATATTTGCATGAGGCGTGACACTTCCTACACAAGCACACATTAACCCTTCTCTCCCCTTTGTTAGATTAATTAAATAAGGGGGCTCTGAGGTGGCCCTATGCCATGGCCATCTATAAGCAGCCCAAAACCTGAACCTGTAAATGCCTCAAGGTTACAAAATTAAAACCCAGTGACAACCAACCACAAATAGTCAACTAGGCTTTAAGTTCTAACGAATCAATAGTTTCCTTACTTTGTTTCTGCCTTTTATCTATAAAAGTCTCTCCCTGAGCTCCTCTCCTAGGAGCACTCCTAACAGCTTCTGGTTTCCACAGGTATGTTTGTGGAAAACAAAGGACTTATTTTCAACAAGAAAAAAGAAAAAAAAAAAAAAGGAAGCCCTCCACCTTTTCTCTGAAGCCTTCCAAAATAACTCCCCTTTATATTCATGTCCCCAGATAGGATTTATCTGAATGCTCCTGCTCCCTCAGGATTCTCTTCTTCGTGTGGCTACAGCATTAATTACACAATTATCATTAATAATTTAAGTAAAGTTCTAGATCCCTCATGAGATTGTGCTAGTCTCTGGAAAGATATTATGATAATTAAGAGACATCTCTGACCTCAGTGAGCTCACAAGCTCAAGTTTCTCCAAAAATGTCCCACGAACTACAAGAGCCTTTGAGAACTAAGCCTCCTGTTGGTCAGGCCTGTTTTCCCACCCCAGCTTGAACAGATGGCACCAGCAGGCCATTCCACCTCAATATGAATTGTGTCCTGAAAGGTACAACGTAGTTAATGTGCATCAGTCAACAGCTATTGAGTGAAGACGTACCAAGAGCAAGATGAGGCAAGGGTAGGGATCCAAAGCTGTGTGAGATATGCTCCTTGACTCTAAGACAATTCCAGACTAGAAGTAATTTACCTGTTGTCATTATAACTAAACATTCTTTCTGCTTCTACTGTCCTTTCTATTCCTGTGAGCCTATGGTCTTGCAGTTTTGAGTCTCTGCCATTCCCATGGAAAAACACGTCTGACTAGTGTCAAGGAAGGATGAAGTCTGGAGCAAAGTGGAACAGTCCCAGCCAAGCCCTGGCAAGATGGCGAACATGCAACTGACCAGTGGCTCCGTGAGAATAAATGATGGTTATTTTTAAGCCAGTGAGTCTGGAGCTGTTTGTTGTGCAGTGAATCTAAGCAGATAACTGTTTGGTGTTTTAACTGTATGATGTTATACACCATCCCCTGTTCACAGGTTTTTGATATTTACCTCACAGATGGGTGAGGTTGAATGTTCCTTACATTATGACTCCCGAGTTTCTTAAAATTTGAAGGGTATAAAAATTACTGTACAGTTTTGTACGTGTAACATGTATGCAACACTTCACAGGTTAAAGAATTTTGCAAGGGTTACATGATTACATGAGATTTTTATGTACTGACTGACTTTAGAACCTAACTCCAGCTGAAGTGGAACTCCATTATTTATCATTACTGAAGCTGTAAGATTCTGGAGGGTAGAGACTGTATTATATTTACCCATCTGTGTCTATCCACCTCCTCTCCACTCTCAGGCTAGTTCAGTGTTTGTTTAATTGAGTTGTTTCGTAGTTATCAAGCATCTTGTTGCACAGGGCAACATTTATAGAGAGCTCTGGGAACAGTTTGTTGCCGCCAAAGGCTTGCAAGCTAAGGTGTGTAAATAGTCACTCTAACATGCATGCACACACATACATACATACCTCCATATATATTGTTTTAATTGAAAAATTAAAATAAAATAAAGTCAGGAAACTCTCATCTCTTGGGTGCACATTTCCCTTGCCAATTAAAGCAGCACAGTTTTCTTTATCTCTGCCTGCCAGTCAGGTGCAAATTAGAAACAGGATATTTCAGGAAAATATTCCCTCCCTCAGATTTCATCACACAGCTGCTCTCAGCTCACACACTCTGACAATCACAAAATGCCTCACGAACTCTTGCACTTGAAGGAGGCATGCTCAAAGTTCTAGCCTGGTAACTGGGAATCTTCTCTGGGAGACCTGACCAAAGTTCTTACTCTGGCTGCGGAAGGCTACAGCCCATTTCTCGTCTCAACCTGCCTCCTGTGTGATCTAGGTCAATGTAGCCAAATTTCTCTGTTTGTCCAGCTGGACATTGGGGATAATGATACTCCACTGCCTCACCACGGTATTCAGTTCAGTACCTATCACTTTGAGGCCTTTGGCTGAAAAGTGCCATGATGCATGGGCAGGAGAGAGAAGCCCCCTTTGGCAGAAGAAATCCTACAGCAAACCGGCCATTCCCATCACCCCCCTTTGGAGCCCACAGGCATTTGCTGGAAACCAGTTTACCTTATCTCCCAAATGTCACACCCCAAATGTGGCATCTGTTTCTTGAGACCTCAGCCAAAGTGAGATAAGAAGTGTCCAGTTCTGGTAAATTGCCAGGCTTGTAGGCACTTGAGAAATTTTGCTGAATGGATGAATATTGCTATCTATTTCTTCACAGTTTGTTTTGTTTCATTAATGTGTTTTGACTCTCCAACTAAATTTTAAGCTTCTCTAGGATAGATATTATGCCTTGCATAAAGCAGGGACTTGGTCCAAGTTACTTAGAGTGTGGTCCTGGGACCACCAGCATCAAAGTTATGTGAATGCTTGTTTAAAATTCAGAATTTGATGTTCAGGCTATATTAACTGGCTAGAAGCAAGGATCTGCATTGTAGCAAAGTTCTTCCTGTCATGTGTATTTATGCTAGGGTCTGCCCTAGGCAAGAGAGATTAAAATTTCTGGGGCCTGGGAAAGGAGGCAAAAAGGAATGGGGGACACAGTCTTCTTGAATGTTGCAGTGATCTGAACCATGTGTCTCAGTAGAAGTTGTCACCATCAGAAGCGCAAGTAAATTTTCATTGCTTTCTTTTTCTATTTCCAAGAACAATTTGTACTTTTACACTGTTGAAGAAACAAATAAAACCAGTCTTTGTTTATCGCAGCATATGTAGGAGATTTAGTATACTTTGACAGTTCTATCATGCTTCTAAGTGCTATATATATTTTTCCTTTCTGCATTTTGAGAAAAATACATGTCCAACCCATCCTCCAGTATGCCATCTCCCCCAGACACTAAATTTATTGTGGAAGTGTTTGATTTCTTTGAGAATTCTTTCTGTTGTCCTTAACCCAAAGCCCAGCTTGCATACAGTAAACACCCAATAAATGCTCTATTCTCCTGTCAAGATTTCACGGCTTTGATGAACAACTCAGTGGTTAGTAGGAGAGAGTAGCAAACGCAAAGCACCAGATGTAGGTGTTATAACGTATTGCTTTGAAGATCTTTCCTGGGAGAAGGATAGAGAATTATGTGGAGAGACAGAGTGTGCAAATGCATAAGATAATTAGAAACACGCCGTGTGCAAATAGTAGCGACTGTTCTGATATTTTTGTAAGGATAATCACAATTTCAATTATTTTCCCAACACTACAGATTTTTGTATTGGCACTTACTCTTAAAATATGCACCTGGCAATCTTAAGTAAAACTTTCATCTCTTGTCAAACTCATCTTAAATGTTACATAAAACTCCATTTTTATTAGAGAAAATTTTATAGCCATTGTCTGGAGTGATGAGTACATGCCTTGAAGTGAGCAAGCTTTCCCCATGGAAATGTTTCACTGTTACAAACTAGGGCATTCGAGATGCAAGGAATGAAGTCAGCGTAAGAACTAGGTATCTATTTCTGCCCACTAACTTTATTGATCTTTTTTAATCACTGCAGCTGATCATATTAAATTCTTTGGAGTTGATCTCATACACAAATTGGGAGAAAGAACCCATAAAAGATTGACTGCTAACTCAATAATGCTATATGCACAGTGTGATGTTGTATATTTGGACCTTTCCTGGAGGGTGAAGTTTGGAATGTCTGAACCTCTCCCTGTAGATTAGAATATGAAAACAATAGAAAAAAATTCAACAAAATCAAAAGTTGGATTTTAGAAAAGATCAACAAAATTGACCAAACGTTAACTAGACTACAAGACCAAAGAGTAAAGACTCAAATTACCAAATCTGGAATGAAACACGGAATATTGGAACTGACATTACAGAAAGAAAAAGGAATATAGGGAAATACTATGAATAACCAGATTATCTGGATGAAATGTAGAAATTCCAAAAACCCCCACAAAATACCAAAATTGGCTCATGAAGAAATAGAAAATGTAAATAAACCTATAATAAGAAATTGACTTAGGAATTTAAAAACTTTCCATGAAGAATAGCCCAGGCCCAGATGATTTACCACTGAATTCTACTAACCATGTAAGGAAGAATTAATACTAATTCTTCACAAACTCTTCCAAAAAAATAGAAAAGGAGGAGATAGTCTCCAACTCATTCTACAAGGCCAATATAATGCTGTTGCCAAAACCAAACAAAGACATAATAGAAAAGAAAACTCTGGGCCTATACGAACAGAGATGCAACAATTCTCAACAAAAAACTAACAAAGTAAATCTAAATACATTTTTAAAAAGTATTATCTACTTGACCAAATGGGATTTATCAAAAAATGCTCATTTGGTTTACCATCTGAAAATTAATTCTGTAATATACCATATTCATAGACTAAAGACAAAAACCGATAGATGAAGAAATAGTATTTCAATAGATGAAAAAGAAGTATTTGGCAAAATCTAATACCCTTTCATGGTAAAAAAAAAAACATGCATCATAGATAGAAGTGACAGAGGGGAATTTCCTCAAATTGATAAGACATCTACAAAACATAAACATCTAACAACATATTTAATGGTGAAAGATTGAATGATTTCCTCCTGATTCTTGTCCACAACTTAGTACTTAGATTTGCAATAGGTCTCTCAAAATATATATATCCTGAATTGAACTCTTATGTTCACCAAACCCACTTGTTCTTCACTTTTCTCTCAGTAATTGGAATCACGATTCATCTCACTGAGCCAATCAAAAACCCAAGTGTCATTCTCAGTTACAATCATTCCTTCCACATCTCTTTGGCAAGTCTTGATTACACAACTCCAAAACATTATCAGGAGCTACCACAACAAAAACAAAATGTGGGATTACCTTTGGAATTAAGAAGTAGGCGGAAGCTGAAAGAACTTTTAGGAAAGTGTATTAGTGAAAGTGTAAGTTGTTTTGACTAAATGTTAGCAGAAGCCTAGTGGCCTTAGTGGATGCTACCAGAGAGGATATAAAAAGAAGAAAGAAAATGGCATTGGAAACTGGAAGAAAGAGGATCCTTACCACACAGTGCCAAAATGTTTAACAGAAGTAAACTGTAGAAAGTAGAAAATGTGCCGGTAGAATTGGGTGGCACAGATAAGGAGATTTCCAGGCAGAGTGCTGAAGATGCCTCCTGGTTTCTTCTTCCTACTTAAATTTAAGTGCAAGAGGAAAAAGACAAAATCAGGAAAGGATTGTTAAACAAAAGAAGCCTGGATTTGCAAATTTTGAAAGTTTCCAGCTTCTTCTACTGACAAAGAATAAGATTAAGACATAGCTTTGAGGCAAACCTATTGCAGCCATCCATAATTTGTTACACAGCAATAGATAACTTATACACTTTCTATCACATTCAGAATAAAATCCCCCATTCTTTACTATGGTCTGCAAAATCACCCTTTCGTCTGCCTCTCTAGAAGATCAACACCTGTACCACTCTCCTCCCACCTCACTCCACCTCCACCTCAGCTCCAGCAAGGCTGAATTTTGCTTTCATCCATGAACACACCAGGCTCTCTTCTATCTAAGTGACTCTGTATTTTCCATTCCCTCAGTTTCAAATGCTCTCCCTCCAGTATGTTCTTGACTGGCTCTTTGTTGTCATTCAATCCCTTCATTTGTATGTAGATCAAAGGTATTTAAATCAAATACAAAAGTAAGGTTTGAATGTAGAGACAAATTTTCTCTAAGGAGGTGACATTTCCTCTGTGGTCTGAATGACAAGAAAGAGTTATCTGTGTCATTCAATAGCTGGTATTATTTTTAAATTTATTTTAATTGCCTTTATATCACACCAGAAATATCAACTCCATGAACAACTTGGTTTTCTTGTTTTCATTATATCCTCAGTAACTAAAACAGTGACCAGCATTTAGTAGGAAACCAACAAATGTCTGCTGAATGGACAAATGAATGTATAAGCAAGTGAATGCCTAGTTTAGGTAACAGGGATTAGATATCACAGCTAGAAAATGATGAAACTAGTAACTCACCCTCTTAACCTCTCGCCTCAACTATTTGAACATTTCCAATGAGATTGATCTTAATTACTTCAGATCTCCATACACATTAACACTATCTTTTTTAAATGTATTAAGAAAACTCTTCAAAAGACCCAGGGCGAAATAGCATCATAAAATGTTAATTTAAGAAGCTCTTATTCGGGGGCACCTGGGTGGCTCAGTGGGTTAAGCCTCTGCCTTCGGCTCAGGTCATGATCTCAGGGTCCTGGGATCGAGCCCCACATTGGGTTTCTGCTTGGCAGGGAGCCTGCTTTCCCTCCTCTCTCTCTCTGCCTGCTTGTGATCCCTCTCTGTCAAATAAATAAATAAAATCTTAAAAAAAAAAAAGAAGCTCTTATTTTATTGAAGATATGGTTGAAGTGCGAAAAAGTGTTACAATTTCATTTGGTCATTTCTTTCTATATATTTCCATAGAATTTTCCTTTCTTCTGCTGTACTCAGGTAAATTAGGGTTGGTATTTCATCATTTCTCCCTTTCTTCCTCTTAATAAATTCTGCAGAAAGAAATATGACCAAAGAAAAGCCCACCGCAGGGAATATAAACATTGAGGGGCCATATGGTGCCAAGTAGAAGCCATTAGAGTCACTCCATCTTGCATAGGTAGTAAAATCAGTCTGGCAAGCACAGTCGTGAGCCAAATTCATTGCCGCATGGTAGTGAGTGTTCTGGCCGAGTGATTATTTCTGTAACTCCATCTGCCTGGCACCACCAGAGTCTCCAACAGCATGCTGGAAGTTCAGACAATCTCACCTGGGGGAAGAATCCAAGCTCCTTCATTACTGGGTTACTCCAGGGCTTATAGGGTCTTTTCCAGCTGAGAGTTCTGTTTTGATCTCACTAGGGGTGAACCCGTTACTCTCTTGGAGATGGCCCTTTGGCTCACTCAGCAACCGGCAACTCTTTTAGCTACATATTGAAAGCTTTTCTTGAGCCAAAGGCAAGACACATAAATACCAACTGGCTTTGAAAACCATGGAGAAATTGTGTCGCATTCATCAGGCTTTTCACCAGTCTCGCTCCACCCCCGTGATAATTCCTCAAAACACAGACACAGACACACACACACACACACAATCACACACACAATCACATGCATACCTGTATACACAACACACATACACCACTCCTTTAATAGTGACATTGTCAAAGGCTGTGTTTGGTTTCCACATTTGTGTCTTGCTAGGTTATCTTCTTCATTTCCTGAACTTACTCTTATCTGAAATGTCACTGCATGTTAGGTACTCAAACTCAAATGGATATCGCTCTCTTTCTGGGAGAGTCAACAGGAAGTAGAAAGGCAGTTAAGCTAGATTGAGATAATAGTGAAAATACTTTCTAGATACATGTAGTCCCCAAGGCTTGGTCTTTTCGTAAATGCTCACCCCAACAAACCAGAGCTACCAAACTACAGTGCAAGGTGGCAGATATGGTGGGAGGTGGTAATGTAGTACCTACAAATGGAGGGGCCTCATCCTCAGTTTTTTTCTTTTTCTAAGATTTTATTTATTTACTTGACAAAGAGAGTGAGAGAGCACAAGCAGGAGGAGCAACAGAAGGAGAGGAACAAGCAGGCTCCCTGCCACTGCAGGGCTCGACCTGAGCTGAAGGCATACACTTAGCCATCTGAGCCACCCAAACACATGATCCTTAGTTTCTGATACCTACTGGACACTCTGTCTGAAGCAATATATATTTTTTTAATATGGGCCTTGGCATTAAGTCCTCAGTGTAATAAACAGAAAGTGTGTGTGTGTGTGTGTGTGTGTGTGTGTGTGTATGCAAGTGCACATAAAAGAAAGAGAGAGACTGAGAATTTGTTTCATAGATGTTTCTAGGCCCTGACAGTACCCACTTGATGTGGGAAAGAAAGGCAGAAGAAAAGTTATTAAATTTCCTTACTACCTAAAGCCCACTGACAAGTCCTTGAACAGGCAGAGTGACATTCCTCTAGGAACTCAACTGCCTCCATCTTAATACTTTGAGAAGGGAAAAAGGCAATCCTAGCCTGATCACCATCCCCACCCCAGCCAGGATCCTATAAGTCTACTTTAACATATAAAAATTCCTCTGGAAACTTCCTTTATCTCTAAACCCTCCAAAATACATGCTGGTAATCATCCCCAGGCATATGGCCCACCGATATACATCTAAAGGGTCTCATGACTAAGGTTTTATTAGATGGTAATAAATGACCTTTTCCCAACAACAGCTCCCCCCTCAAGGTCCTGGAAAACTTGCTTCTAAAATTCCTTAGAGACTTATGCTATCCCCAACCTCCTCCCAACTTGCAAGTATATAATGGACCACTCCCCACAACCCCAGAGCAGCAGCAGCTCTTTCTCCCCATGAGTTCTGTCCCTGTGCTTTAATAAACCACCATTTTGCACCAGAGATGTCTCAAAAATTCTTTCTTGGTCATTGGCTCCGGATCTACCCCACCGAACCCTCACTTATATTCTATAACTTCATCACACTGAAAAGATGATTTGACATATTAGAAAGGGTGGGGGTAATTCAGAGAAATCTGAGTCAGGATGTCCCTGTTCTGCTTATGCATCAGACCAACCATCAGAAGAACCCCATCAACCTAACCAGGCATATTCCCTAGGAAGCTTTAGGCTCACTTGATCCCATGGCCCAAGAAGACTTCATAGCTACAAATTTGTCCCAAAATACAAAGATTTCATTAGCTCCAGTGAGATTTTCAAAGCCTGCAGCTATACTGACAAATGTTTTCATATCTTTTCTAGCCAAACAATCACCACAAATTATGAAAATGCCACTATCTGCTACTGTTTATGGCATGCTTGTAGACTGAACAAAAGTTGCATATGTAATGATCAACTGACTGACCAAGAATTAGAGGATGTGTATTTCAGCCTCTTCTGTGTAAGCTCTGGCAAATCCTGAGCTGCTCTAGACTCAGTTTCCCCATTTTTAAGTGAAGACAACAGTAATATCTACTTTTCTGAACATACAGGTCAGGATCATAGAAATGTAGTATGTGAAACTGCCCTAAAAGTGTGTGTTCCAAAAGAAAGGCATCATTATGTTTCATGTCAGCTTACAGTTTGCCTTGGGCAGCAGCATGGGGCCCAGCTGGAGAAATCTTAAATGCTCCCCTTCACCCCACGCATGCTGCTGGAAATATGTTAGCGTATGTACTAGTGGTTCTCAACTGGAGCTGATTTGCCATTTGAGGGACATTTGGCAATGTCTGGAGATGGTTTCGATTGTCATGGCTGTTGAAGTGGGGGGAGGGGGACTCCATGTATCGGTATCTACAGGGCAGAGGGCAGGCCTATTTCTAAACATCCAATAACGCACAAAGAGTCCCTTGCAATGAAAAATTATCTGATTCAAAATGTAAGTAGTTGGGAAATTGAGAAACCCTGGTGGGTTCACATGCTTCCCCTCTGTGCCTTCAAGCCAGAGAACAGTTGTTTGCTTTGATGTGCTGCTGATCCTTGGGTGCACACCTTGAAATCTCCATAACCCAGCCAGGGCTAATGAAATTCCTCCCACTATCCAAACCAATAGTTCTCAGCGTGTGGTCCCCAGAGCAGCTCCACGAGCGACTGCTGGGGAGCCTGTTAGAAATGCGAAGCCTGGCCCCCCTCCCCAGGCCTGCTGAATTGGTAGGCCCATCAATCCGTGTTTTACCAAGCCCTCCCAGTGACTGAACTGCCCGCTGTGGTGTGAGAACTTCTGACTAAACAATCATCATGACTCAGACTTTGCCATGCTGCTCTTGGATGGAGCAGTAGCCTGGGCCCAGCTGTGGGGACTCCTCACTCATTTTCGGCCCGGGAACCTCCCTGCTAGCAGCTCTGTGCTTCAAGGAGCTTAGGCAGCCTCTAGCTGCAGAAAGCAAAATGTCATTCTGACTTAGACCTCCTATTACATGGCGCCCGGCTGAGAACCACCTGAGGGAGCGATGGTGCCAGATGGCGTGCATTCAGTTCTGATTAGGTGTTTTGGATGATGGGCTGCTCACTGCAGAGCTGAGTGTGGCTGGACTCTCCCTGGGAGAGGGGCTGACTCTGGGACCCATGGCCCTACCACCACGTACTCTGGCAGGTGTGGCGATGTACTCTCCCTAGCTGGAAGGTCCTCGAGGGAGCCGTTGAGGCAAAAATGGGGACAGTTAGGTATAGAACTTTCCAGAGCCTGTGACTTCCCTTCATGAGAGCGCCTGTGGTCAGACGTTCCCAGTGAGAAGAGAATACGGTAAGTTCCTTCTGTATCCCTGACACATTTTCTGACCACGTGGCCCTGGGAAAGTTCGTTAGCTTTCTCTAGACCACAACTGCTTCATTGGTAACTTTGGAGTAGTCACATGATCTCATCAGAATATTCATTCACTTAAGAGATATTTATTGTATACCTACCCTGTATTGTTCAGTGTGGAAATTTGTAACTGGGAATTAAAGATGTCTGACACACAATCAGTCAGAACCACAGGCACACACACACACACAATTGTTTACAATATAATGTGGTAAATGCTATACGTGTTCTGATGGGAGCCCAGACAACGGCAGGCGACATCTGCCTAGTTTCATCCCATTTATTCTGTTAGCAGCCACAAGCCAGCATCAGGTAACGAGGCCTCTCTCATAGACCCAGGCTTGGTAAACGCAGGCATCACACAGCACAGCTCTCCCCTGGCAAGGGCTGGGCCGTGCGGCCAAGCTAATTCTGTCACCATGTCCCTATAATTACATTTTTGAGCTAAGGAAGCAAAGGCTGAAAAACACGTGAATCCCTTTTTTGTGAACAGGGGAGGTATGGAAAGACTACCTACCGGCTCTGTTTTCTGAATTCCAGAACTGCCTTCTGAGAAATGATTGTTCAGCTCTTCCTTCAGTTCCGGGAGGACCCAGGAAACTGCCAATAAATGCCCACTTGCATCCAGGAGTTCTAGACCAGAGTTCTTCAGGGGCTTGCATCCAGGGAATTCTAACTAATACAGAGAGTGTAAGGACAGAACGAGCACAGGTAGATTCACTGTGAAGCACTCTGAGCTTGAGCCTCGGGGCCCTTGCTTGCATAAGCCCCTTCCAAAGTGCTCAGAGGAGCCCGGGAAAGGGGTCCACATGGACAAAGGTTTTCATCACATTGCAAAAGTGAGTTTTAATAGCAACTGCTTAAGATCACTGCTTCTTCCCAAGAATCTGGCTTCCATTTAATCACATTGCCCTCTGTCCTGATGATAACGGAGTGGCCAAAGTCATCATGACAACTCATCTAAGGGGAAGCCAAGTTCGCAAGACATTTAGTTGGGGATTTAGTGAAATAAATATTAGATATTCAGTCATTTTCAGATGCAGTAAAGCTATTGTTAGTCTCTCCAGTTTAGGAAAACCACATGTTTTATGCATCCTATAATTTAAAACAATTTTAGACAACTATGTTAGAGGAATGGCTAAATTACATCACTATTTCTTTATTGAAAATTATGTTATAAAACTTGCTATGTGAAGAGGTGATAAAAGAATATTCAGCTCTCAACAAGGTAGAAAAAATAAGGTAAAGGCATATCAAGGAATTAATAAAATTAATAAATTAAACAATAAAAATACTAATGACTTGTAATAGGGCATTGGTCAGTTTTTCACAACTTGAATTTGTTGTGATTTTTCTCATTCTAAATAAATATTCACATTCACATCTAATCTTGTTCCTTCCTTTTAAAAGAAGTCACCCCAAATTGAGTAGGGATCAGATCCCACATAACCTGGTCCAGCCCTGCAGATAAAATTATGTATAAGGTGGCCCTTTGAAAACTGCGACTGGTTATGTCAAGGTTCAAGGTAAAGAATGACATTTTTAGAGGCAATCAGGTAGCTCAGTTGGTTAAGTGTCCGCCTTCAGCTCAGATCATGATCTGAGGGTCAAGCCCCAGAGTCAGGATTCTTGCTCATCAGGGAGCCTGCTTCTCGCTCTCCCTCTGCCATGCTCTCTCTCTGTCAAATAAATAAAAATCTTAAAAAAAAAATAACATCTTCATCCAGCAAACTGGGAGCTGACTTCATGCATGCCAGGTACTACAAAGATACCAAGGATCCAAAGTGAGAAAATCCCTCAGTTCCCAAACCCAGCTAAGGAGCAGAACTCTTAAAATATATAGATTTCTGGGTCCAACTCACTGAGTCCAACCATGGAGATGGAACCTATGAATCTATATTTTAGACAAATTTCGCTAAGTGATTTTTATGCAACCAAAGCAGGACTGGTCATTCCCACCAGCAGTGCAAGAGCATTCTCCTCTCTCCACATCCTCGCCAACACTTGCTGTTTCTTGTGTTTTGATTTTAGCCATTTTGACAGGGGTGAGACGATAGCTCATTGCCTCCATTTTATAGGCAGAGGTCTGGAGGGCTGAAGCCTCATACCCAAATCCCACAATGAGGTGACAGACCCAAACCCCAAACTCCAGCAGTCTGACTCCAAGTTCACGTTCTTCCCACCGAGATACACACCACCTCCATTTAATCACACGCACAACGCTGGGGGGCATCAGCCTCCAGAATCTCGATATTCAAAGTGGGTTGGAGGATCAGTGGCAGCAGGGTGGTGGTGGGGGTCACTGGGGAGCTTGTTAGAAGTACAAAATCTAGATCTGTGGAATCAGAATGTGCATTTTAAGAAGGTCCTGGGGGATCTGTGTGTAGAGGGGAGTAGAAAGGCAAGTGAAGAAGGAGGCTCCTTGGCACAGATACAGGCCAGCCTCATCCCCAGGGGTTTAGGATGTGGTAAAAACATTCTTCTCCAACTGCCACGCCCCTCACACCAAGGAGAGAGAATTCCCAAAAACATAAAAAAGGATACTATTCCCACAGAAATTTCTCGCTCAGAGGTTCTGTTTCTCCCACCAACCTTGTTCCAAACTTCTAAACCGGCATTGTCCGATATGGTAACGTGTGGCACCTGAGTCCTTGAAGTGCGGCTAGTCCAAACTGAGATGTGATGGAAATGTAAAACATCAGATTTTGAAGACATATTATAAAAAGGGATAATATTTACTGATAATTATTTATCTAGACTGCATGTTGAATTGATGCTATTTGGGATACATCTGGTTAGATCCAATGTATCATTACAATTAATTTTACTTTTTTACTTTTTTTGAGTGTGGCTTCTTAAGCATCATAAATGACATTTGCCAAAGGACAGCAAGCATTGGTGGCTTATACTATATTTCCGTTGGACGGCATGGCCCCAACTCTTGTGTTTCAGTAATGAAGGAAGACTGAAATTTCTCTCCTTTTCTATCAGATGATGAAAGGGGACAGCAGATTCTTTTTTTTTTATGATTTCATTTACTTATCTGAGAGAGAGAGAGAGCACACAAGCAAGGGGAGAAGCAGGCAGAGGCAGAAGGAAAAGCCAACTCCCCACTGAGCGGGGAGCCTGATGTAGGGCTCAATCCCAGGACCCCAGGACCATCACCTAAGCTGAAGGCAGATGATTAACTGACTGAGCCACCTGGGCCTCCCCAAGGGGACAGCAGATTCTGACTGTGAGGAAGTTCATGGAATCAGCAATTCCCTTGAGATCAGGTTGGAATCCTAGCAAGGTGCCTTCTCTACGGACCTAGCCATGGGTTGATGAAATGGCAAAGCTGGTCTCTTTGTGCTTAAGGGCTTTAGATTTGGGGCTGAGAGAGGAGTCTGTTCAAAGCTTCTGAGGAGTGGGACAGGAGAGATGGAGAAGGGAGGAAGTCTCGGTGATTCAGAGGCCCTCACGATGCTGGGGGTGGTAGGTGTATCTCCCATGCCTTGGCCCCTTAAAGGTAACAATTCTGTTTGCCTCCTTGAGCCCTTCTCCATTCAGGACAGATTAGCTGTCTCATGATGTAACTTGGCAGAGAATCCACAGATGGAATATATACTAAATTGCATCTCAGTGAATTATTCCCATAAAGGTTAACAGGACAAAAAACCACAGAGCAAAGCATCTTTTCTATACCATTGCTTTTCAAACACACATGCCGGTATTATATACAAGTAAAACCAAGTGGGGAGAATGAACTGGGCTCTTCCTGGAGACCAGAGCTGAAGACCATATGGAGCATCTGAGGCCTGCCAAGGTCTGCTTCATGGTGAAATAGCTTTCAGCTGCTCCTGCGCTCTCAGCCGAGTTCTGAGCTGGAGAAGGGGGGAGATCCCTGAAGGCTTCAATTTAAAAACCAAAACAAAACCTTGCAAAATGTGTTCCAGGTTTTCCTGTCCTAACACAGACAGCTGCTTTGTGGAGCTCATGAAGGTTGCTGCCATAGAATATTCCAAATAGAAAGGGAGTTCCTATGATTTCCTACTGAATAAGAAGGGAGCTCATCATCTTGAGGTTGGTGAATTACAAAACACAGATTATATGGAAGACAATATAAAATGTTCTTCATGAAGTGATGGCAGCTGGGAGGAGGGGACAAAATGTTGGCATCAGCAGATGAACCCCAGGCAGGGTCTTTATTTTGTGGGATGGATCTTAATTATACCCAAGCAATGTGATAAGCTCACCTGTAAAATAATGAGGGAAGGATGGAGACCCTGTGCTCTGGGGAGAGAAACAGAAAGAAAGCCTTGCCAACACTACTAGGTGATGTAACTTGGCAACATAATTTAGTGCTGGTGGGTAGGAAGGAAAACCGTTTAAGAAGACTTGAAGGAGGGTTTTACAGTTTCACATTGTTTGGTAGAACGTAGTAATGTCTTGTAGGGAGTAGAAGAGTATTAGTAACAGCCACCTTCGTGGGAATGCGCTCTAACCCAGACCCGGCCCCAGACCCTCTCACATATTTGTTCTGATTCTCACCTGAGACCCACCAGAGAGGTGTTACCCATGTCTGCTTCATGTCAATTCTCTTTCCAGAGTCAGGCTCTGTGGTTAAACTGTGTTAAAGGCAAGAGGTGAGACCACATAGAAAAGAAATGTAAAAAAGTCATCCTGTTTGTCACTTTTTGCATGAATATTAGGGTCTGGCAGGAAATGACATGAACACCACAGAGAACCTGGGAACATTGTTTGAGACAAGCTATCCCAGAGGTCATGGAACAGAAGTTCTCACAGACAAAATTAAGATACTTGAATCAATTCAAAACATGCAGCAACTGGCCAGAGAAAAGGGTTGGGATAGGGTAACACACAGGGGCTGGGGTGCCCTGTAGGACACGTGTAGGATGCAAGGACCATGCTGCCTGGGTCCTGGGTTAGGTGATGTTGACTTGCTGTTTCTCTCTCTGCCACATCAGCCTTTCTCACTGATGTGTGGTTGCAAAGACCAGAGTCAAGGTTTGAGCAAGGAAACCCCAAAGGTGGAAAATATGTGGGGCTAAAATATACACTTGCAGGGCACCTGGGTGGCTCAATGGGTTAAAGCCTCTGCCTTCAGCTCAGGTCATGATCTCGGGGTCCTGGGATCGAGCCCCACATCAGGCTCTCTGCTCAGCAGAGAGCCTGCTTCCCCCCTTCCCTGCCTGCCTCTATGCCTACTTGTGATCTCTGTCTGCCAAATAAATAAATAAAATCTTTAAAAAAAATAAAATATACACTTGCTTCGTGAGACGGATGTAGGAATAAATACCCTTGGCCATGGTGATAGCTTGCCCATCAGCCTGATGAGCAACTCTGGATTGTTCTTGTGTTTTATGAACAGAGGACTCATGGGAACAGAAGAGGTGTCACCTATGGGACGTCAAATTAAAGCTATGACTATCAAAGGCCTCATGTGTATTTTGTGTTTCACGAATATTTGGTGTCTCATAAAGATCAAGTTTCTCTTGGCCCTTCCATTCCTTTCTATGTTCAACTGATGTGCTCACTTACTTAGATTTATCTAACATATTCCATGAATTCTGACTATGTCTCCCACTCTATTTGCTTACTCATTATCTATACTTAACATGTCTCATGAGTGTCGCATCTTCTAATAGTAGAGTAGAAAAATATTGGACTATGCCCAAATAACACTGGAAATGCCCATCACAGTTGATTCATGCTGACCATTCGTGTTGGGATAGAAGCCCTCTCAAGTTAGATTTCACCCACCTTGTTTATTGCTGTATCTTTTATATTTCATATATTATGAGTGCTCTTTAAATTGCTGAATGAATGAATGAACATCTTAGAAATGAGGAAATACAGAGAGAATGATTAGGCTACAGAAGGGAAGGATCTCATAAATCAAAATCTCCCTCTGCTAAAAAGCCACAGGTCCCAAGGCCACAGTGTCCTCCTTTTCTTTATTTTAATCAGCCCCGCGCTTCTACTAGAGCAGCAGTTCTCAAAAGTATGGCCCCAGAGCTGCAGCCACAATAGCTGGGAACTTGGTAGAAATGCAAACGCTCAGCTCCTGCAGACCGCTCCCCCATCTACTGAATCAGAAACTCTGAGGGTGAGCCCAGCTATCTGTATTGTCACAAACCCTCCAGGTGTTGCAGGCATGCTCAAGTTTGAGAGTCACTGTGCTAGAATACTGTGTTATAGGGTTTAATTTCAAGACATTTTCCTCCCAGGATACTGTGTTTCTCCTCTCTGGAAACAGGGGTCCAGTTTCATTTGTTTGTCAGTAAACTGTGCATGTGTTTGCAGCCTCCCAGAATGATGAGGCTTCCTTGTTGACAAATGCTACATGAGCAAGACCTGCTTGGACCCCCAGGAGCTGGGCAGGACTTAACACGCAGGCTCTTCCTATAGTGAAAATTGGTCGAAGATGACCATTCTTGATATTTTGGGGTATTGCCATTTGATATAGAAAAGTACATAATAGATGTTTTTATAATATTTTTACAGAGTAGGAAATCTCAATTTGGTTTTCTTATTTAGTTATATAACTCCTAATAAGCATTCTTTTTAATGGTAACAAAATATTTTATTATACAGATTTTACTTAGCCCTTTTCCCCATTATTAAAGATCGCTGTTTCCAGTTTAAGGCTAATTTAAGTAACATCTTTGGGTCCTTTTTTTTGCATCTCAAATTACTTTTTTAGATTGATTTCTTAGAGGAAGGATTTCTGGATCAACTGGACTTTTGTAGGTCTAGTGTGAGGTGGAAGGGAAGGGCTGTATCTGGTCAGGAATGAGCATGAAACTGACTGTCTGCAGAGGTAGGCTTCACCCCAGGGTTGCCAGAGATTTGCCACGGGGTCTAGAACAAGTTGCTTTTTCTCTCTGAATATTAGTTTTCTCATTTTTATATAAAGGGGAGGGAGTAGGTCCTTGCATCTCAAACAGACATACTGTGCCACTGAGCTAAACAATGTAAAGCATTATTTTTGTATTAAACTCGGGTATGCTATGGAGCAACTGTAAAACTGATATTTCTTTTTTAAGATATAATCCAGGACTTCCTGCTTGTATCTAGCCGGTTGGGTTTTTCCCACAGACCTCCCTCAAAGTTGGCATTCACGCTCTTTGGCCAATAAGGGTATGTCCATGAAAAAGTCAGAGAATCGACCAGGTGATCTTACCTTTGCTTACTGTCTGGACGTTCTGTGCATAGATAGTTCCTGGCATGTAAGTTATAATATGTTTAGCACATCTTCCAGGTCTATAATTTAGTCTTCACCCTGGGATTGGGATATTTTCATCGATTTTTCTATTGGTCATCTTCATGTGAACTGAGGTTTCAAATAAATCCTGAATGTATTTTTAACACCTGATCGATCTGTCCTTAGCCTACAGCTATTCCACCACACATCACGCTGGTTCATAGAAGCTCATCTTCATGTACTTCTTTTTTTTAAATTTAAATCCAATTTACCGACATAGGACATCATTAGTTTCAGATGTAGTGTTCAGTAATTCAACAGTTGCATGTAACACCCAGTGCTTATCGCATCAAGTGCCCTCTTAATGCCCATCACCCCATCCTCTCACCCACCCACCCCCTCCAGCAACCCTCAGTTTGTTTCCTACAGCCAAGAGTCTCTCATGGTTTTTCTCCCTCTCAGATGACTTCCCATTCAGTTTTCCTTCCCTTCCCCTATGATCCTCTGTGTGGTTCTCATATCATGTACTACTTCACTCACACGGAAACATGTATTCTTGTTCAACACTATTATGTGTCAGACAACATTACAATATGCCAAGTATGAAGATGAATAACATATCTCTATCCCCATCTTCTATGAGTTAATCATTATTTCTCATCAAGCATCCCAGAAAAGACCCAACGTCAATAGGGATCATTTAAATAAAGAAGTGTTCATATAATATGAATATTTTAAAAAAGAAGTGTTCGTATAATATGAACACCATATGTCTGGGAAGGGCTGAGTTAAAGCAAATTAAGCAGCTTTATTTATTGGAGGACTTTTCAGAGACTTTAAGATTTATTTTATTTTATTTATTTGACAGAGAGAGAGATCACAAGTAGGCAGAGAAGCAGGCAGGGAGGGGGGGGTGGAAACAGGCTCCCTGCTGAGCAGAGAGCCCGATGTGGGGCTCGATCCCAGGACTCTGAGATCATGACCTGAGTCGAAGGCAGAGGCTTAACCCACTGAACCACCCAGATGCCCCTAATATACTAATCTACACTGTGAATCCTCAACAGGACATAAAACAGGGAGTGTTCCTACAGTTGTTTCTTTAGGAAACTCTTCACCAGTGGAGAATCTCTAGGAACCAGAGACCATGGCACACAATCTTAGAAATGCTTGTGTAGTATAATCTGAGCATATACTCAAGCAATAGATGATAGTTGTATTGATAAACCATGAAATACAGAGGAAATTGAAGACAGATACTTCCTCTTGAAGAGCTTTCAATCTAATAGGAAGGAGAGTCCTGAAATATGCCCAGGGAATAAGCACACACAAATGAAAATTGGTGTGAAAGTGTGGAGACAGGTGTGCGACTAGCAGAAACTATGAAGGGAAATAGACAAAATTAATCAAGGAAAGTTTTATGGAGGAAGTCGGGTTTGGAGACAATTCCTTTCAAAAACCAAGATTGCAAAATTACTTTTCTTTTTTTTTTTTTAAGATTTTTAATTAATTTATTTATTTGACAGACAGAGAAAGAGAGATCACAAGTAGGCAGGCAGAAAGAGAGAGGGAAAGAGGCTCCCTGCTGAGCAGAGAGCCTGATGCGGGGCTCAATCCCAGGACCCTGGGATCAGGACCCGAGCCGAAGGCAGAGCATTAACCCACTGAGCCACTCAGGCGCCCCTGCAAAATTATTTTTCTTATGAAAATAGTGTTGTTCATCAAAATCTTTTTTTAAATACAGAAAAGTAAAGAAACACTCCTACCCTGCACACATACATACATATACATATATACTCACGTATTTTCTTGGGGGAGATTACTCAAAGTAGGAATACCAAGGCAAAGAATAAGGAAAGTTTTAAGGCTTTTGATCCATTTTTCCAGATTGCTTTCCAGAACTGTGAATGAGAATTCTCTTTTCTTGCCAAAGGACTTTGGATTTCCGACTGATGCTTATGGTCACCCTAGTCTGTTCTGGGGTCAAACCGAATTTGTATTATTTTTAAAAAATATTGTCTATTATGTTAGCTAGGAAATGCTATTATGGGTTGGCTTTTAATTAAAAACACATTAAAAATATAAAAGAAAATATGCAACATTAATAGAGATAACCAAGGTATAGACGACTTCATCAGAACTCTCTCTCAGAGAATACTGTGTGTATTGGGAAGAAATGTTTTGATGGGATGAGTGGGACAGGAATGAGGCACCAAAAAGCATGCTGAAATGGAGAAAGACAGTCACTGACTGCTATATCCTTACCTCCTAGAACAATCCCTGGCAAAAGGCATTCAGTAGATATCTGTTGAATGAACAAATTATGGAACATGCTTTCTAAGGAGTATGGATTCTAGTAACTGGAGATCCTTATTTGCTGAGTCCTTGCGATGAGCTTCCCAGTTTAGGGGCAGGAACAGGGGCAGCTAAGTGGATCTGCAAACACAGGGTAGGAGAAATTGAAACTTCCCAGCCAATCTTTGAATGAGGGAATCAAGAGAAAGGACAGGCACCTTCATGGAGAAGAAAAAAAGGGGGGAAGGACCATTCTGGGTGGAGATCAATGTTGAGACAGGATTTTGAAGAACATGAACAATTTCATTAAAAAAAAAATTAGGGGCACCTATGTGGCTCAGTCGGTTAAATGTCCAACTCTTGATTCTGGCTCAGGTCATGATCTCAAGGTCATGACATCGAGCCCACATCAGGCCCTATAGGAGGCGTGGAGCCTCGTTAGGATTCTCTCTCTCCCTCTGCCCTTCCTCCCCTTCAAAAAAAATGGAAGTTTCTTGCCACACGATTGCAGCACTAACCCTCTCCTCCGTCTCCTCTTCAAGTGTTTAGTGAAGGCCGTCTGACTTACTAAAGCTTCTCTGTGGGTGGATTCTTTTGGAGGGAACTCAAAGAGGTGCTGAGTTCTTCATCTATGTCCACCCAGAGGCTGCAAGGGGACTGTAAATGGGTACACAGGAGTGGAAGAAGGAAGCCATAGGTATATAAGTGAAACAACGAGAGAGATTCCACTCCTAAAAGACACTCTCCCCATCTGCTGAGTGGTATTCCCAGGGCTATTTTAAAGCACAGGTGACTGGGGCGATGGTGTAGAGTAAAGGGCTGGGGTGTTGAATGCCTGTGGGCAAGCACTTGTGCATGTCTTAGTTTTATTGCACATTTCCTGGTGTGCCTTCCTGGAAGAAAATGTCTGTGACTTTTCACACACTACTTCTAAAATGTATAAAATTGCGTGGCTTGCAAACTTTGAGTTTCAAGAACATGTTTCTTTTAAAATTCATATCTAAAAATGAATCCCGTCAGCTTTATAGCACTTCTGTCCCTTACTTCAATTTTGAATTTTGTGAGGCAGCCAATCCAGAGTGGCTTTCCGTTCTCATGGGGCTTTTAGAATTTCATTATCTTTTCATATGTACACCTGCAGCATGCATTAGAATGAAAAGGAAACAGCTCTGTTTCCATGCTTGATGTCTACGTTTATGGCAAATGAAAACTGTGAGCCTGATTGAATTACTTTCATATTTAAAACTGACTCCAAGCTCCCTTCTTCTATATCCTTGGTAGTAGCAGATAGCACAGTACATTTCACAGGATGTTGTATAATTCACTTTTTAAAAAGCTTCATCGAAGCTAAAAGTGGCTAATAGACAAACTATTTTCAAAAAAAAGCCAGGACATAGTAAAGTAGCCAGCACATCAGAGTTTGATTGTTGACCAACTGAGGAGGCTTGCTACCTCTCCTCTTCTTTTTCCCTCTCTGACTAAAGACCATAATTACTCCTATCTTTAAGAACATCTGAGATGTTGGTTCTTAGATTTTCAAGAAAGAAATAGGATTAATTAGCTTTAGGGCCGTGTTAAAAGCCTGTACCCAGTTAGAGGGCATTGACATGGCCCTAAACTCATACTTCTATTCCTGTGAAAATTTCCTCTTATGATTTGTTTAATTTTCTCATTACAAATGTGATTCATGGTAATATAATAAACAGCATAACACATAGACAGGTGTTTCTTGATTTTCAAGTCTCATGACCTATTTGGTGTTTTGATTGAAGATGACAAGCAGTTTTCCAATGTATGGAGCTGTTCTTTATTGTGGCTCAAACAACTGATCTATTTCAGTGTTTTCAAATTTTTTCTTGGAATGTGATCATGATTTTGAAAATAATATTTTAGATGTGGAACAAGCTTCCTCCCTCTCTTTCATAAAATAAAACAAAATAAAAAGTTTCTTAAAAGAATACTTATTCTTCCCATATGTGCTAAGCACTCTATCTTCCCATTCTATTCTTTTACTTAAAAAAATTGTTCTTCTTCCCCTCCCAACTTTTTAAAATTAAGTTCTAAATTTTAATTCCAGTATAGTTAACATACAGTGTTATTTCAGTTTGGGGTGTACAATCTAGTAATTCAACAATTTTATACTTTACTCAGTGCTCATCATGATAAGTGCCCTCCTTAATCCCCATCCCCTATTTTGCCCATCCCCCACCCACCTCCCTTTTGGTAATCAGCAGTTTGTTCTCTATAATCAAGAGTCTGTTTCTTGGTTTGCCTCTCTCTCTCTCTCTCTCTCTTTCCCCCTTTGCTCATTTATTTTGTTTCTTAAATTCCACTTATGGTTAAAATCATATGGTATTTGTCTTTCTCTGACTGGTTTATCTCACTTAGTATTATGCTCTCTGGCTGCATCCGTGTTGCAAATGGCAAGATTTCTTATCTTTTTAATAGCTGAATAATATTCCATTGTGTCTACACACCACATTTCTTTATCCATTCATCTATTGATGGACACTTGGGCTGCTTCCATAATTTGGCTATTAATAATGCTGCAATAAACAAAGGGGTGCATGTATCCCTTTGAATCCCTTTGAATTTATGTTATTGTATTTTGAAGGGGGGGAGGTAAATACCCAGTAGTGCAATTACTGGTTCTCTGAGGAAACTCCAAACTGTTTTCCATAGTAGCTGCACCAGTTTGCACTCCCACCAACAGTGAAAGAGGGTTCCTTTTTCTCCACATCCTCACCAACACTTGTGTTTTTTATTTTAACCATTTTGACAGGTGTGAGGTGACATCTCACTGTGGTTTTGATTTGCATTTCGCTGATGACAAGTGATGTCAAACATCTTTTCATGTGTCTGTTGGCCATCTGTATGTCTTCTTTGGAGAAATGTCATTTCATGTTTTTGTCCATTTTTTAATTGGATTATTTGGTTTGGGGGTGTTGAGTTGTATCAGTTCTTTCTATATTTTGGATACTAATCCTTTATCAGATATGTCATTAGCAAATATCTTCTCCCATTCAATAGATGGCCTTTCAGTTTTGCTGATTGTTCCTTCACCATGCAGAAGCTTTTAATTTTGATGCAAGCCCAATAGTTTATTTTTGCTTTTATTTCATTTGCCTCAGGAGACACATCTAGAAAGATGTTGCTATAGCTGATGTCAGAGACATTACCGCCTGTGTTCTCTTCTAGGATTTTTATGGTTTCAGGCATTACATTAGGTTGTTTTTTTTTAATCCATTCTGTTTATTTTTGTGTGTGGTGTAAGAAAGTGGTTCAGTTTCATTCAGCATGTAGCTGTCCAGTTTCCCCAAGACAATTTTTTGGGGCAAACTCTTTTTCCCTTTACATATTCTTTCCTCCTTTGTCAAAAATTAATTGACCATAGAATTGTGGGTTTATTTCTGACTTTTCTATCCTGTCCCATTGATCTGTTTGCCTATTTTTGTTCTAGTGCCACACTGTTTTGATTACCAAGGCTTTGTAATATAACTTGAAGACCAGAATTGTGATACTTCCAGATTTATTTTTCTTTTTGAGGATTGCTTTGCTTATTCAGGATCTTTTGTGGCTCCATATGAATTTTAGGGTTGTTTGTTCTAGTTCTGTGAAAAATTCTGTTGGTATTTTGATAGCAATTGCATTATATGTGTTGGGTAGTACATACATTTTAACATTTGCTCTTCCAATCCATGAACACGGAATGTCTTTCTATTTCTTCGTGTCATCAATTTCTTTCACCAATGGTCTACAGTTTTCACAGTACAGGTCTTTTCACCTCTTTGGTTAACTTCCTTTCTAGGTACTTTCTTCTTTTGGGTGCAATTGTAAATGAGATTATTTTCTTAATTTCACTTTCTGCTGCTTCATTATTAATGAATAGAAATGCAACAGATTTCTACACATTAATTTTCTATCCTGAGAGTTCACTGAATTCACTTGTCATTCCTGATAGTTTTTGAAACTATCAAAACTCATAGTTTTCTATATACAGTATCATGTCATCTGCAAATAGTTAAAGTTTTACTTCTTCCTTTCCAATTTGGATTCCTTTTATTTCTTTTTTTTAAGAGAGAGAGAGAGAGACAGGGTGAGGAGCATGAGAAGGGAAGTCAGAGGGAGAAGCAGACTCCCCATGGAGCTGGGAGCCTGATGCAGGCCTCGATCCCAGGACTCCGAGACCGTGACCTGAGCCCGAAGGCAGTCGCTTAACCAACTGAGCCACCCAGGCGCCCCCCTTTTATTTCTGTTTGCTGTCTAATTGCTGTGGCTAGCATGTCCAATACTCTATTGAACAAAAGTAGGGAGATTGGACATTCTTGTCTTGTTCCTGATCCCAAGGGAAAAGTTCTCAGTTTTTCCCCATCAAGTATGATGCTCACTGTGGGTTTTCATATAAGGCCTTTATTATGTTGAGGTGTGTTTCTTCTAAACCTATTTTGTTGAGGGTTTTTATCATGAATGGGTGTTGTACTTTGTCAAATGTTTTTTCTGCATGTATTGAAATGATGATATGGTTTTTATCCTTTCCCTTATTGATGTGATGCATCATTGGTTGATTTGCAAATATTGAAATACACTTGCATCTCAGGAATAAACCCACTAGATCATGGTGAATGATTTTTTTAAATATATTGTTGGATTTGGTCTGCTACCATTTTGTTGAGGATTTGCCTCTCTGTTCAAAGGAGATTTTGACCAGTAGTTCTCTTTTTTAGTGGTATCTTTATCTGGTATTGGTATCAGGGTAATGCTGGCTTAAAAAGAATGAATTTGGAAGTTTTCCTTCCATTTCTATTTTTTTGGAATAGTTTGAGAAGAATAAGTATTGACTCTTCTTTAAATATTTGGTAGAATTCATCTATGAATCCATCTGGCCCTGGAAAAAAGTTTGTTGGGCGTTTTTTGCTTACTGATTCAATTTCATTGCTGGTAATTAGTCTGTTCAAATTTTCTATTCTTCTTGCTTCAGTTTTGGTAGGTTATATGTTTCTAGGAATTTATGCATTTCTTCTAGTTTATCCAATATGTTGGTATATAGTTTTCCATAATATCCTCCTATAATTGTTTGTATTTCTCTTGTGTTGATTGTTATCTCTCCTCTTTCATTTGGGATTTTGTTTGAATCCTCTCTCTCTCTTTATGAATCTGGCTATAAGTTTATCAATTTTGTTGACATTTTCAAAGAACCAGCTCCTTGTTTCACTGACCTGTTCTGTTGGGTATTTTAGTTTCTATATCATTTATTTCAACCCTAATCTTTACCATTTCCTTCCTTTTGCTGGGTTTGGATTTTGTTTGTTCTTCCTTCTCTAGCTCCTTTAGATATAAGGGTTGGTTGTTTATTTGAGATTTTTCTTGCTTCTTGAAGTAGGCCTGTATTGCTATAAACTTCCTTCTTAGAACTGCTTTAGCTGCATCCCAAAGATTTTGAATTGTTGTGTTTTCACTTTCATTTGTTTCCATGTACTTTTTAATTTCTTCTCTGATTTCTTGGTTGACCCATCCATTATTTAGTAACTTGTTATTTAACCTCCATGTATTTGTGCTCTTTCCAGATTTTTTTCTTGTGGTTAATTTCTAGTTTTGTAGCATCATGATCAGAAAAGATGCATGATATGGCTTTGATCTTTTTGAATTTGTGGAGATTTTTTTTGTGGGCTAATATGTGATCTGTTCTGGAGAATGTTCCATGCATACTTGAACAGAATGTGTATTCTGCTGTATTAGGATGGAATTTTCTGAATATGTATGTTAGGTCTCTTGCTGTCTTGCCCTGTTTTTTATTTGGGATATAGTCCTCTATCTCCTCATTTTGTCCAACTCTCTGTCCATTTCTCTGTGTTAGGAAAGTCAGCTACATCTCTTGCTCTTGAAAGTAATGGCCTTAAGAAGAAGAGGTCCCATAATACCCAGCAGTGCAGTGTCCCTTGTTCCCCAGGACTTGGTGTTTCAGTATCTCCTATGTGTATTACCTATGCCATGCTGCTGTGTACTGGACATTTTTTTCCTTTAGTCCAGTCATCTGCAAAGGCTCTTTGCTTGTTGTGGACAGTGTTTGGTGGGGTGGGGTGAATTTTAATAAGATGGGCACTGATCTGCTTATGAAATGAGATCTGCTGATACCACCACCTCCAGAACCAAGGCCCCACAAAACCCACAGGTTGGAGATGTGGTCTTGGCAGGGTTTGTGCTGGTCTTCTGGCAGGAGGGTGGAGGCTACCCACCGTGCTGAGAATCAGGCAAGCTTGACTGGAAAGGGCAGATCCTGTGAAGTATAAGGGGATGGGTCTTGGTGTAAGCAAGTTAGGTAGAGAGTGTTGGCACCATGCTAGTTCCCGCAGATGGCCGTGTATTTATGTTGGGGCACGGAGGAGGGGAATGGCGCCTGCCAATTCCTTTGTTCCTGGAGAGGCCTCCTTGCAATCATTGTTTCTCTGGGGCTTGCTCTGAAATGAGTAAATAACTCTCCCTCACATAGGCCCCAGATGTTTTTCAAACTGCTGCTTCTATGCTGTATCTCTGAGGGATGTTTGTTGTGTTATCTCTTGAAGGGCAGGGACTCAGCTTCCTAATACCTTCTGGGCTCTCTCAGAGCCAAGATCGCTGATTTTTTAAATTCCAGGATTCAAGTCCTACTGGTTGTAAGAACTTGTGAAATTTGGGCCTTCTCTTTTTGAAAGCCAGATGTTATGGGGATTCATTTTTCCTGTGTGGGTTCCCCAGTGTGATAGTCTATTTCTCACCTTTCTCTACACCCATGGCTCCCTCCCAACTGTGGGCCATAGTCTGTCTTGCTCCTAAACCACATCTCCCCCACCCCTACCTCTTTGATGTGGCCTCTTCTCCACCTTTAGTTGTAAAGTTTTTCTGCCAGTCTTAGAGTTGCTTTCTGGGTTATGTATGATGACACGACTGTTTAGTTGTATCCATGGGACAAGTGAGCTCGGGGTCCTCCTATTCCACCATCTTCCCAGTCTCCAGCAACGTTCCCATAAATATCACCCGAGGTATTTTGTTAAATACACATTTTGTAGCCTTGACCAAAAAAAAACCCCCAAATACAGAAATGATGACCATTATTATGAAGAACATAAGAAATGTTGGTAAAAATTCTGATTAAACAGAGATACAACCAGCAACAATTCGTTGTAGGAAATTCTATAGGATAAATGACCCTGCTCCTTCAAGAAATAAATCTTTTTTTTTAAAGATTTTATTTATTTATTTATTTATTTATTTAAGAGAGAAATAGAGAGCAAAAGTGGGAGGAGAGGCAGAGGGAGAGGCAGAAGCAGACTCCCCACAGAGCAAGGAACCTGGGGCAAGGCTCTATTCCAGCCCTCCTGAGATCATGACCTGAGCCAAAGGCAGCTGCTTAACCAACTGAGCCACCCAGGCACCCCCAAGAAATAAATCTTAAGGGGGAAAATGATTCTGATTTGACAAACCAACTGTTTGAAAACAATGATGATGAAAAGGTAAAACTATGGAAATAGTAAAAAGACCAGTTGTTGCTAGGGGTTGGGGGTTGGGAGACAATGAGGTAGAGCACAGAGGATTTGGGGGACAGTAAAAATACACTATATGATACTATATTATGTCATTACACATTTGGTCAAATGTATAGAATATACAGCACCCAGAGTGAACTCCAATGCAAATTATGGATTTGGGGTGATTATTGTGTGTCAATGTAAGGTCATTAGTATAACAAGTGTACCACGTAGGTGGGGGATGTTGATAATGGGGGAGGCTGTGCAGGGGCAGGGGCCATATGGGAAATCTGTATCTTCCTCTTAATTTTGCTGTGAATTTAAAACTTCTCTTTTAAAAAGTCTTAAAAAATGATGAGAAAAGGAAATTTGAACATTGTCTATTTGATGGTATTAAGATATTATTCATTTGGTTGAGAGTGGTTGTACATGTTATATTTTTAAAATAATGTTCTGAGAATTTAGAGATACTGCTTACCAAAGGATTTCACGTAAAAATTATAATTGCTTTGAGATGTCATCTGGTGTTTATGGAAAAGCAGGGAGGGGAATACATCTGTGTACAGATGAAAAGAGAGTGGCTCTATATTAATCCTTGTTAAACTGGGTGATTGGTTCATGGGTTTATTATAGGCTTATTAAACTAATCTCTCTACTTCTGAATTTTGAAATTTCCATAATAA
This sequence comes from Taxidea taxus jeffersonii, assembly GCA_003697995.1. Classification (NCBI taxonomy): domain Eukaryota; kingdom Metazoa; phylum Chordata; class Mammalia; order Carnivora; family Mustelidae; genus Taxidea; species Taxidea taxus. The sequence goes on from ML104363.1 coordinate 68,507, forward strand.
CAAGTTTAAAACAGCCAAAGCCACTGTTTTAGATAAAGTGATCAAGCAGCATCAAGAGAGCTAGTGGGACACAGTGAACCCAGACTGGGAAAATGACTGCTCAGGAAGAGCTGGCTGAGGCCCGGAGGGCGGGGGTGGGGGGGGCGGTACAGCAGGAATGAGGATTGTGCTGAGACTATTGTCAGGGCAAAAGATGCTGCTCTCTTGGCCAAATCTGGGTTACGTGGGAGAGAGAGCATATGCGTGGTCACTTTAGAATGAACCCTGACAAAGGAAGGAAGGCACAATAAAATGGAGATGGGAGAGGAATGGTCTTATGCAAACCTGACAGGGGATCATCAGCAACTAGCTGAAGTTGCATTTGAAGGGCTTAGCAAGGGGAATCAGAATCCACAGATGCATTCCAAAAACAAATAAGGAAAAGCTTTGAACACCCATGAAGCTCAAGGAAGTAGCTTTATATTCTCCTATCCTTGCTTAGGTGCCGCTGGTTACTGGTGGTGTCTTCAGTTGTGTGTGTAAAGCAAAGCAAGATGCCTCCATATTCCCTAGAGTTGGAATCTCCAATCATTTGTTAAATAGCTTGTATGGTGAAATGATGTCAATTGCCCAGGACAGTGCCTGCCCACACCAGGTGCTCCGTTGAAATGCAATGAAGCAGATGGCTGGGGCACCACCTCAATTATTTTTTTTAACCATTGGCTCCCTCCACCCATTTTATGTTCTACTTCTTTACATGTTAATAGTCTATTATAACCTTTTTAACATCCCTCCAGCACACATTTCTTCAAGAATTCATGTTCAATATGGATGTATTTCTCAAACTACATCCTTGAGGTGCTCATGACCTCATAAGAGGGGAAACGATCATAAAGTAAAAACCAAACACACAAAAAAGAAACTCAGCTTTTTACTTTTGCCAGGGCCCAAGGAACACCAGATTACCTGGGTGCCAAGCAAACACCCCTCTCCTGTCTTTAACTTTCCTCCCCTCCCGCTGCTTCAATCCTAGAGGACCCAGGGCAACTTGGGGGTGGGGTGCAGAGCATTGGCAGGTGAGCCTCATCAAGCAGGCCCATGGGGGGCAGGGGAGGGTGAGTAGGAGTCGGGGAATTTTCCCTTCAAAGGAAAGAAAGTTTCCACTCTTCCATGTGACCAAACAGTTTAACCATAAAAGTGCTGCCATTCTTCCAATGAAAGTAAACAGATACATCACGAGAGCTGATAAAAACATAATCCCACAAAACAAGTTAGAATAGTGAGCGGGGGAAATAATTGAGCTCTGTTCTCCTGAACTTACCAGCTCTACCTCGACAACCAACAGTGTTGAGCGATGTACAGGCAGTGTCTTCCAACCACACAAATACACGCTGCTTCACTCTGGTCACCGCCAACACGTTGAGGTAGAGAAAATGTCACTCTCCGGATATCACCATAGGGAGAGCTTTGCATTTATTTGGCAGAAATACTTGGATAACTCAGCTGGAGCGTATTCAAACCACAGGGGTGACTCTAAGCTCCTGGACAAGGATAGGAGATGGGGACAAAGGAGCCAAAACAAAAGAATGAGAGGTGTGTACAGCACAAAATGACCTCCCACCCCAGCCCAAACCTTTAGTTGCCTGGAAGCTCAGTGAGGTCTGGCATTCCCTTCAGGAAATCAATGAAGAGCAAAGCTCAGTGTAGGACCCTCAACTGATGTATCTGATACTTTTGTGCAAATTAGGAAAGGAAGACCCTTGAGTAAAACAAATGACAAAATGGTGCACCCTCGAGGCAGAGGAATTACCTAAGACCCCTACCTCTGGGCTTTCCTTGAAAATCTGAGCTGGAGCTAGCTTTATTTGCCACTCTGCTGTGGACAGGGCACCTGTGTGTGTCATCCAACCTGATTCTGCATCCCAATGAACAGGGTCTCAGCCCAGGTTGATAGAAGAAGAAATGGCACAGATGGATAAAGAGCCAAAAGGCAAAGAAGGCTGTCAAAGCATAAGCCCTCAAAACTCTGCAGGAAAAATGAGGAAGGGCTGTGGAATTGGGATTTCAGGCAACCTTACACAATCTTACAGGTCAGCTTGGTTATATACATGGTGGTTTCTGTGTGCTCTCGCCATGGTTTATCCGATCTTGCCAAATTGTATACAATTCAGGAGATAAAAATCTCAGGGCTACCTCATCTATCACTGTTCACCATTCCTTACAACTGCATAAAAGAAACTAATCAAAATGAACTAATGAGGTGCGTGGCCTGCCTGGACTTTTTCTGGAATCCCCCTCTCCTGTCTGCAGCTGGATCTTAGCCCTTCTCTGCCAGGCAGGAGCTCAAGCTCCAAGGGGCCCATGAGTAGACAATCATGTGCAGGGACCTCACCAGCTGTCTCTGCACACTCCACACTTTTTTTTTTTTTTAAGGAGAACCATATGGCAGGTCTAGGTAAGGGTCCTCTGAAAGAAAAACAAAATGTGTAGGTAAAGAAAATTAATGTGGAAGAGACAGAGACAAAAGCAGCAAGTAAGAAGAGGAAGAGGGATTTGCAGCTGCTGGTGGGAAAATGTGGGCAGCTGGCTGAATAGACACCTGAAACATGGATGGGGAAGAACCCCCACTAACCAGACCCACTTCTGCATCTGAGGATGGATCCAGGGTGTTTCCTTGGGCTGTGAGCCTGTACCATGTCTTGTGGCCAGACTTCCACAACAGCTCCCTGCCTTTACACTCAAACACCCAAGTGCATGGGGAGAAGCAATGGAGAGTAGCCTTGAGTGGAGGGGTGTGGTAGAGGCTGGTTGGAACTCTAGGAAGAGAAGTTTACTCAAGAGGTGAATGAATCATGCTCTGAGACTGGAAGGGCTGAGGGAAAGCTGATTAAAGCCACAGATCACAAGAGGGAATGCTTTATACTGTACTTTGGTGAGTGAGCTAAGAGACCTGTGGTGATGTTGAGCCCCTCTCTGAGGGTTCTTCTAATGCTCATTTGGAGCAATCTCAGGGACTATTTTGGTTATGGCAGGTTATAGCTATTTGGTTATATGTTGCAGTGGCCGGGCAATGAGAAGAACATTACAGAGTTGGGGTTCAGAGTTAAGGGAGTAAAGAGCAGTCAGTCAAGTGGTGTGTTGAGAGTGTAGTCAAGCAAGGTGAGAGGAAATATAAGGTGAGATTCTCAGCTGTCCACTGAATATTCTGTTTTCCCACTCACTCCAGTCATGAAGAACTATGGAAACTCCCAATCATGGTGGCCTATGGTGTTCACAGATGAGGCTACTTTCAGCTACAGTTTAATAGGAAACTCTGCCTCCACTGCTGGAACAACAGGAATATTTATAAACTCCCAGAACAAGAAGACTGAAGGTAGGGCCATTCCAGGGTGATTAATTCGATGGCTCAAAGACTTCCTCAAAGACCCAGGCTCTTCCCATCCTTCAGCTTGGACAACATCAGCATGAAGACTTTGACTCTAGCCCAGCTCCCCAGCTGGTGACAAGATGGCTCCCAGATTTCCAGCAGCCATGTCCATGCTACACACTGTCCAGAAACAGAAAAGAGATTATGTCTTCCATGCTTACTTTTAAGTGTGAGGAAATCTTTTCCAGAAGATTCCCAGAAGACTTCATCTCATATACTGTTGCCCAAGTTGTATCACATGTTCTGGTCTAAACCAGCCATTTTCAAGGTAATGATTAGCTTAGACCAGGGGTCAGAGTGATTTTTACATAGTTTTAAAAAATCAAAAGATGAATAATATTTCATGGCATGTAAAAAGTCTATGAAATTCATATTTCAGTGTTCATAAATAAAGTTTTATTGGAACATAGCCCCATCGTCATTCATTTACATGTTGTCTATGGCTGTCTGGGCAGAGCCAGGGGTGAAATGTACAAAGCAGATTCAGAGCAGGCCCGTCTGACCAATTCTGTGGCCTGTACATGAGTCAAGAGACATCCAAAGTCATGGGGATCCCCTGAGAGTTGATGAGCAGTGTTCTGACATGACACCATTCATAGGTAATATTATTATTTATCCAGGTTCTAATGTAGCTTTACTTACACATCTGAAATGTGTAACAAAATTCTGAGTTCTCTTTCATTATGCATATGCTAGTAACTCTCCTTAGGAAAGTACTCAGTAGAGTTTAGATAATTTTAAATGTCCTTCCAAAATTATGCATCAGACACTAAGTCAGAATGCCCAGGCCCTGCCAAATATTACTGAATTGAACAAATCAGGAAAGCTCCCCACACTCCATAATTCCCTAAGTCAGTCTTTTTGACACGTTGAAAGATGAGGCAGGGAAACGGCTGGTCTCCTAATAATTATCACCACCTGTTCTCTAAGCAGCTCTCCCCAATAGAATAAAGTCTCCCAGCAAGGCAGAGAAGGAGGGGAGGGAGGGAGAGAGCCAGACCTGTGTAGTTAGCAGTTAGTGACCTGGTGAAGGTCAATGGGGGAGACCCCCCTGCAAAGGCACAGTCTCTGTTCTGGGAACCGGACTGGAGCTTGGCAAAATTGGGAAATGGCCAACATTTATCTTTGAGTGCCCCTATCTCTTGTTAGTGGTTTCTTCTAAACCATCTTTCTCAACTTTCTTTCTCTGGCTCCTGGAGGTGGCCCAGTGCCATTTTGCTGCCAAGATCTCATTCTGTAAGATGACACAAAATACCTCATGGTGGGCACGACTGGGAACATGCCACCAGCCTCTGTTTGGCCTTCCTGCGCCCAGCTGCAGTCTCTCCAAGACAATCCTCCACACTATGGCAGTCTGAGCTTTGGGAACTGTCAACCTGAGCCCATAACCCCCTCCTACCTAGATGAACATCCTTCAAGGAGCCTACACTGCTTGGTGAATACCAAGTGCCTGGGTATGATGTAGACCAGTGGTTCCTAAATGTGTTCCCCGAATCAGGAGTGGTATTCCCTGGGGCTCCAACCCAGCCCTACTGAAACAGGGACTCTGGTGATGCAGTCTGGGAATCTGTGTGTTAACAAGATCTCCAGGCCATTTTGATGTCATGCCAAGACTGAGAATCCCTGATGCTGACAATCCATGCCCACTGACCCAGACTCATTGCTCACTCCGGCTCAATATGAATCCTATGTTTTGCCCCAGAGATGACAAGGAGATTTCACCAAATTCGTCGATTCCCTCCAGGCTGCAGTGTCTACCTGACATGCTGTGTGGAGGGTGATGAAGCTTCCGTCTTAGCTGCTCTGGCAGGAGATCTGCTCCATGACTGAATGAGTGACGTCTACACGTGTGAGGGGTAGGGTAGGCAACGGTCAGTCAAGAACTCCCCAGTTCCCACTCTCACCACAGACTTTCAATCCCCCCACATCACCAGGGCTCTGAGTTGCATTGATTTGATGAAGATCCCAGCCGCCCCGGCAGAAAGAGGGGTATTTCTAAAGATGACAGCCGAGAGAGGGTTAATTTAGCCCTAACACATCCATCCCTAACAAGGAATTGGGAGGATTCCAGTGGGACCAGGGTGGGATTTTGAGGGTAGGGGGTTCCCTGCCGTGGAGCTGCCCTGGTACCTTTCCTTTGTGTGCTTAGCTGGAACTAATTAGGGGCAGGGAGAAGAGCTCAGCCACAGGGCAGAAAGGAGACCCCCCATGTGAGGCAAGCCGGCCTGTCATCTGTGACTGGAGATGGATACTGTGGCAAGGCTCTGGCTTGGGATCCCCAATCCTAAGGGAGGGGATTTTAAGTGCAGTACTTAATTTTTCCTCCATGAGAGGGGGAGGGCGGGAAGGCCAGACGGGGAGGAGTGCGAGAAGGGCTGTGGGAGCCAGCACAGCTGGAAGAGATTAAACCCAGCCCAGAAGGCAGCAGACAGGTAATAGTCTGGGACTGGTAGAGCTGCAGAAAGAAACCTTTGCCCTAGAAGTGTTTGGCAAGTTCTCCCTCAGCCCCCCGACCCTGCTATATTTTGACTCTCTGTCTGACAGGCTGTGGAGGTTTCCACGGTGAAAAATGAAATCTGCCTAGAGAGTTTCCATGGCATTCTGGAGATGGGGGTTATTTCTGTTCCCTTCCCTTCTGCAAGGGCTAAGATGTTCCCTCCAGACCTACCTGAAGCAAAAACTAATAGAGTTTAGAATTTCCTGTGGACCTTTTCCTTTCCCTGATGTCTTTAAGTTTCTTGCTTGGGACATTTCAGCTGCACTTCCCTTCAGATGACTCTTCAAGGCTTGCTGGGCTCCTCTGCTTTGTCTCCTGATTCCCTCCCTCACCTAGCTTTGTCCCCAGGCAAGGCCAAGCAGGCCCACTGTGATGGCAATGAGGCCCCTCTCTTCCCTCCAATTTGAGAGTTTGCTTCCCACTCCCAGAAATTCTGAAGCTCCTCTTTCCTCCTGGACATCATAAATCTATCTCTTATATATAATTTTTTTCAAGGAAATTTACTTGTCAAAGAACAGAGCTCTATGTCCCTCATTGTTATGGGAAAAAAGTGCCACAGGATTTCTTTACAATGACCCACCCATAAAATATCCCAGCAAAGCCTGCAATCATTCCCTTGTCATAATACTGGAAGGGGGAACACCAACAAAAATGGGTGTGTGTTTCATCTTAGATATTTCACTCATGCACTCTCTCTCTCTCCAGGAAAAAACGAATGAAAATGCAGAGGCATTTTTAGGAACTCTGTTCGCTGCACTGTTTCCCCTGAGTCAAGCATGCCTTGCAGGAATACAATCTGCACACTATTATCCCTAATTTTCTAAGTCCTTGCTAAGTTATATCAGACCTGCCACCCGGACTGTTAAATGTCAGTTAAGACCTAATTAATTTAACTGCTCTGACAAGTTTAACTTCGTTCCCACAGAGACTGTAATTTGCCTTTTCCCAACTGATAGCGCTACAGGCATATTTTAAAAATGACTTGAATTGTTTTAAAAAATGTTAGCCAACTAGTATATGTTCATCATAGAAAAATCAGAATATAAAAATCAAAAATAAGAGGATTTAAAAAGCACATGATTTTGTCATATAGTTATAAACAACTGTAAATAGCTTATAAATCCTTTTCCCTTTTTGGTACACATAATGAGAGGTAATATTTTAAGACCAATCTATTGATGAGCATTCCTCTTTTGCATTTCCATGTTCATGAGTCAAAATAGGATTCTGTGGACAGTTAGCATGAAAGCCAGGTTTTGTTCAGAAAGGAAGGATTTTTTTTATTGAGACACATGTTATATTAGTTTCAGGTATACAAAATAATTATTCAATATTTGCATATATGCAAAATGATAACCACAATAAGTCTAGTTAGCATCCATTACCTACATAGTGACACTTTTTTTCTTACGATGAGAATTTGTAAGAGCTATTCTTACCAACAGTATTTTTAGCTATAGTCACCATACTGTACATTATGTCCCCAGGACTTATTTATTTTATAACTGGAGGAGAGGGAAAAGTCCAAAGTCCACACCCATGTGCTTATGAATGATGGAGAGAGTCAGGGAAGAAGAGGCTGGATGAGAGGAGCTCAGTCTCTCTGCTCCAGGACAGAGGGTACGTGAGCTAGGATGAGAGGAACTCCAAGGATAGAGGAGGACTTTTGCCAAGTAGTACATTTTAGTTACTTAGTGTAAGACCAAATGTGGCTTTCCCTAACTGCAATCAGTTACTCTTAGCTGCTGTTGGAAAACTGCTGCTTTCACCAAGGGGCTGAACTCTAGTGTCATAAGAAGGAAAAGATGTTTCCCCTCGAATAATCTGTGGTGAGTTTCCAGGCTGATGGTCAGCTCTTCATTCAGGGACTCAAATTCCTTTCCCAGTAGCTGCTCTGCCAGAGAGCCCTGAGCACTATATCAACAGTATGTGATTGCCATTGGGTGCCTGCCATGTCTAGGTTTCATTCGGCAGGAAGGGAAAAGAGAGGCTACAGAAGATACACCCCAGGTCAGTAGACTCTTGCCCAAAAGTGATAGACATCACCTGTCCTCATAGTTCATTGGCCAGAGCTTGGTCACCTGACCAAATCTAACCACAGGGAATGCTGGAAGTTAGTGTAACAAAGCAGCCATGTCTGCCCAGGTACAATTCTATCAATATAGAACAAAGGGAAGACAGCTTTTGGTTGCTTGCCAGAGGTCTTCTCCATACCTCGTGTTACAGATAGGGTTCTGAAGTGCCTGCATGCTCTTGAAGGGATCATTGAAGGCAGTAATGTGAGAGCCATGGTTTGCCATCAGGCACCAAGAGGAGGATGAAGTAACTTTCACAGCTGAGGCCAAGGCTGAATCATCTACACCCAGAGAGGTCCACAGAATCAGTGAAAGGTGAAATGACGCCAGCCCAGCCATGGAACACCAATATTCTGGACCAGGCTGAAAGAAACTAGACCATGGGTTATACCAGCACCCAACGTCAACTGCAAAGGCCAGCCAGGTGGGCAGCAATAAGACTGACAAAGGACACTGCAAAATCCAGAGGGGCCGGAGGACCTGTCAGAGTTCTGAGGACCCATCACTCCACTGCCTTAAGTCCACGGTAAGCATCCCTCATACTCTGATTGCTTTCTCAGAGACAAGAAGCAGATGATGAAGAGGTCTGAAAAACTGAGTACCCAGACCCATCCGTAAAGGACTGCGCGGGCAGACTGTCCACAGTATGGAAGAACTGATCAAATTGGACTAAATGCATTCAACCTCCTTTTCTACCAAGCAGAGTAGGGAGCTTGTGAGAAAACCGAAATCAAGTGATCAGTTAATAAAGACACTACTATTTTATTCCTGCACATCTGAGTGTAGTCGGAGGGCATACATTGTACACCTCCAAACTTAGATAGAAAGATGTCTTGGAAACACTGGGGCTGGGATTAGAAGATGAAAGGTGATGACATAAGCTGCTTCCCACCCCTGCCCCAGAGGTTTGCTGTGCAGACCATAAATCACTTAGTAGCCACAGGACACTTACCTGGATGTTGGGAGTCCCAGGAGAGGGCACTTGAAACGTGTAAACGAAGTGCAGACATGAGGGGTACACAGGATGGGGATGGGTCAGGGCTGACGTTTGATTTCAGGGAGAGACTCTAGGGCCTCATGAGTAAAGATGGCTTCAGCTATGGGCTGAGCTCTACAGCAGGGCCTGGGGTCAGAGGGAGCAGGGGGTCTGGATGCAGTAAGAGACAGGATCTGAACCCACTACAACCCAGTCTCTCCTCAGCCTCTGTGGGCCCTGAATAGGAGCAAGACAGGTTAAGGGGTACACAAATCCAAGGGAAATGCATTAAATCCCCAATCTCTTGAAAACAGTTCAAAAATCCCCCAAATCTGAGCAAAAAAAAAAGTTGTTTCCAAGTTGGACACATCTAGACAAAGCTGAAACCCTTTACGGATTTCTGTGTATCCCAGTTAGTATGAAAATTCTTCTATTTCACAGCAGACATAGTAATACCCCCAGACCAGGGGTGTTATGTAATATACAACATTTTCACCATGTTATCGTTCTCAAATCTGAAAAATTCTGAGTTTGAAACACATCTGGCCAGGAGTTCATTACCAACGAATTCATAACCCATAGCTCAGAAGCATCTTTGCCCCCATGCAATGCCCAGTGTTAATTGGGCAAAATCTTCTTTACTGTTCTGGCAGATTTGCTCTAATACTTAAAGAGTATACTTCTCATCGAATAAAGATACAACTGACATTTATTTTCCTTGTCTGATTTTTAGTGCTATTTTCTGGATACATGAAAATTCAGCCAACTTTTTATTTCTAGTTTTTGAGGAAGCAAGAAATGCCATTATTTTCTCCCATTTTTATTTACTTCCTTTTGTATGCTTTGTTCAGATTGTAAGAAGTAGCAGTGTGGATCAATGGCTAGTTATTTTGCAATACTAAATATTTGGGAATGTGCTTTGGAACTGTATACTCAGGATAGGGATCATGAAGAAAAGGAGATTGAGACTGAGTGTCTACTGTGAAGCACACTTTTTAATGTATCCTTATTGCATTTATCATTTAATCCATTTAATGTAATCCTCATGAAAATTTGCAAAGTAAAAATTCCCATTTGTATAACTGAGCAAACTAAAGCTCAGAGAGGTTAAGGAATTTGCCCAAGGTCACACAGTTTTCCCTCCTCAAGAAACAGTTCCAACTAGGACTGAATGTTCCTAGCAAAATCCCTTCCTGCCTACCCACCACAGATGTCAGTCATCTGTTTTACAATAAATTCAGTAAGCGCATCCTTGCCTGTGCTCTTTTTTAATGGAAAAAATACTCCCCAAAGCACCCTTCTTTTTACCTATTAATCATTTAGAGGATGAGATGGAATGGTCATACAAGCTCTCAGATAAATTTTGTTTGGCTCCTTCTTCCACTATCTTTGCACCCCAGATTCAAGAGAAGGAGGCAAGGCAGAGTTAGCTTTACCTGCCACACACATCAGTCTGAGTTTCCCAAACCAGAGAATGCTGGACTCTCTGCTTCCTCTTTCTCGGCCCGCTCTAGGAGGGATGTGGATGAAAGAGATTTCTCCCAGATAATTAGACCCTGGAGAAGTATGAGGGGAGGGAGCACACTGACATAAGGAAAATAGCCAAAGATTTCTGTAAATATGTAGTCCTTTTAGTAAACAGAGAATAGAGAAAGTATGTAATTATCTTTAAAATCCATATTCTAGGGGCTCCCGGGTGGCTCAATCAGTTAAATGTCCAACTCTGGATTTTGGCTCAAGTCATGATCTCAGGGTCATGAGATTGAGCCCCGAGTCAGGCTCCGTGTTCAGCAGGGAGTCTGCTTGAGATGTTCACTCTCTCTCTCTGCCCTTTCCCCCACTCATGATCATGCTCTCTCTCTCAAATAAATAAATAACTTTTAAAAATCCATATTCTGTTAGATCTTCTTGTTGGACAGACCCTTTGAGTATGATGAAGTGTCCTTCCTCATCTCTTATTATAGTCTTTGGCTTAAAATCTAATTGATCTGATATAAGGATTGCCACCCCAGCTTTCTTCTGTTGTCCATTAGCATGGTAAATTGTTTTCCACCCCCTCACTTTCAATCTGGAGGTGTCTTCAGGTCTAAGATGAGTTTCTTGTAGGCAGCATATGGATGGGTTTTGTTTTTTTATCCATTCTGAAACCCTGTGTCTTTTGATTGGGGCATTTAGCCCATTTACATTCAGGGTAACTATTGAGAGATATGAGTTTAGTGCCATTGTATTGCCTGTATGGTGATTGTTACTGTATAATGTCTCTGTTCCTTTTATGACCCAGCAATTGCACTACTGGGTATCTATCCTAAAGATACAAACGTAGTGATCCAAAGGGGCACGTGTACCCGAATGTTTATAGCAGCAATGTCCACAATAGCCAAGTTATGGAAAGAACCTAGATGCCCATCAACAGATGAATGGATAAAGAAGATGTGGTATATATATACGATGGAATACTATGCAGCCATCAAAAGAAATGAAATCTTACCATTTGCGATGACATGGATGGAACTAGAGCGTATTATGCTTAGCGAAATAAGTCAACTGGAGAAAGACAACTACCACATGATCTCCCTGATATGAGGAAGTGGAGATGCAACGGGGGTGGGAGTTAAGGTGGTAGGAAAAGTAAAAATGAAAGAAGATGGAATCGGGAGGGAGAAAAACCAAAAGAGACTCTTAATGTCATAAAACAAACTGAGGGGGGTGGGGGGAAGAGGGGTTGGGTGAGGGTGGTGGGGTTACATCATATGTTTAAATAAAGCTTAAATAAAGTAAAAAAAAAAAATCCATATTCTGAAAGTATACTTTAAAATTCCACCCCTGTGTTTTATTAATGCTAATTACATTAGTGTATTACAATCAGCTAAATGTTAGTAGCTATATACTCATACATCCATATTAAATAAATGCCTGATACAGCTTTAGGAAATAGCTCTCCATCAAACATTTTACAATATTTTATGTCATACTATGAAGATGACTTTTGCATTTTCTTCCATTATTCTCATCCCCCCTCACTCCTCATATCCCATTCTTTTGCTAAATGAATTCTTTCCCCCATTCTTTTGCTAAATGGAATCACTTTGTTCAGTGAGTTATAGAAATTGATGCATTTCAAAGACAGAAGAAAATAGGCTTTTTTATTGCCTTCCAACAGAGGGTACAGAATAGACCAGGAGAAATCAAAGTCTCTAAAACTCTGTGAACACTCATCTGAATATTAATCCAATGGGAATCTGGCCCTGTTCGACTCAACTGAGAGGAAATAATAGGGCACAGATGGAACGAGCTCTCACTTTGCCTCAACAACCGTGCAGGGCGGGGCCTGAAGGAAAGCTCTGGGGTCGTGTGGGACCACCCCACTGGCCTGGAGGTCTGGAGACTCACCTTTTAGAAGGTGAAAGCCCCTTCTGGAAAAGAAGGCTGCTCCCTGGAACCTTCAGAACTGTAGCTTGAAGCTCTGCAGGCATATTTTCTTGCTCCAGAAGGCAGTGAGAGTCCCTTAGGATAGTGTGCAGCTGCAAGAACTCATAAAGCCAGGACCATGACTTCATCTCTGGCCCACAAGCAGACTGCTACAGAGAGTGGGAGCCACTGGCCAGTGGTAAATCAGGGTGAACAGGAAAGCCTGGAAAGCCTGGAAAGTCTGTCTGCATGCATTAACAACTGCACCCTACCAAGAATGAAATAACTTGGCTGGAAGTTAACAGTATCTTGAATAAACATTGAGGGGACGGGTGAATATTCAGGCTTCATTTAACAGATGCCCAATATTCTTCATCTGGCTCCTGAAGGGCTGGCTGAGCCTCCATGTAAGAGGGAGCTCATTCTCGCTTTAAGTTGGTTTTGGTTATTCCCTAATGTTGAGGAGGGGCGTGTGTGCGTGCGCGTGCGCCTGTGTACGCAGTTTAGTGGTATCTATCTGAGTAGGGAGCTTGAGAGATATTCCTCTTCAGGACTGTGAGAATTCCCTTAAGAAAATGTGGGTCTTCTATAGGGTATATAGTAATCTGTGGTGAGGGTTGATTCTGAAAATGGTATTGGTGGTGATGTTTTTGACGTTGAATAACCAGGCATTTAAGGTCAAGTTCTCTCATATGGTCACATGGTTTTCCATGGGTCATGTAAATAGCATCCCCATGGTATTGACACTACATTAAGTCATTCATTCATTTTTGGACATTGTGCTAAGTACATATGTATATTAATTCTAATTCTGTGTATTGAATCATCTTTTATAAACACTAGGGTGATACCTTATCTAAAGGATACTTTGTGAATCCTTTTGTTCAGAGAGCCTGGGAGAATAAAAACTTACAGTCCTCAGATTAAAAAAACTTTTATTATAATAGTAGATAACCTTATTATTCATAAAAATCAGAATTCATCTATTTATTTATAAAGTCCTTCAATTTAAAAAATAACAATATATTTTTCTTGTCACTTATTAAATATACACTCTTTGTCACATTTTAAGAAAACAAAGATATCAGAGGACAGCTTTCAAAGCATGGATGTACTAAGTAATGGCCATGTTTTTTCATTTGCTTCTCAAAGTGTCTTCATGAAGTGGTGAAGCCCCAGACATGATTCAGGCCCTACCAATGGACCATACCTACTCTTCTCTACATATTTCCAGTTGCCAGTCATTTAAAGCAAAGATTCCAAACTAAGGTTGCCTGTGCCAGACCTGTTCCTCGTTACCCTGTGGTTCATCTGCTGTCACAAGGCTGACCTTCAGGACTGGTTACGTGTCCCCAGGGTTATCTCCTCCCCAAGCCTAGGATTAAATGAGGCTTTCAGAGTATGAGTCAGAATTCTCTAACGTGTCAGACTACAAATCTTGAGAGGGCAGCTGTGAGGACAGGAAAGGGGTATTAATCTAAGAAACATCATAACAAAGATGAACATGAAGGTCAGGTGGTAGTTAGCAAGCTGTTGCATACACGCTATTCTCATAAATAAGAAAACTGTGGCCCAGAGAGGTTGCGTGCTTAGTTCAATAGCCAAAATATGTAAATGCCAGTTAGAGCCAAAAGGCATACTTTGCTTCCCACTGATCAACATAAAATTGTTCCACAAGAAGGGACAGAGCACAGTCTATGAACCAAGCACCTCAGGGATCATCGGGAAGTGAACTGAAGCCAGGTGTGTGAGGGGCTTCGCAGTGCAGCAGGGTGGAGGACGACCAGGAGCCATGTGACAAAGGTTGCCGTGTCCTGCTGGGGCTGCTTCTCTTAGTATGGCTCTCCTTCTTCTTTGGTCTAAGTTCAGGTCGTTAACTTGGACTTGGAACAACTCCATTTCTCCATCCCATCTGGTTACTAAGGGACTGTATATTACCCCAAAGTGGGCCACCCTTGATTTTCACAGCAGCGACCACCTGAGGGGTGTTAGCTTTGAGTTGTCGTTCTAGTGGTGGTGATGAGTTTCCGTGAAGACATTGATTCTGTCCATCTTTTGACTAAAGATGTCTTTTACTTTATAGAGAAAGAGAAAAAAAGAGGGTGAGCTGGAGGGGAGGGCCAGAGGAAGAGGGAGAGAGAGATTCTCAAGCAGATTCCCCCCCAAGACTAAAGCCTGACTTGGGGCTCCATCCCTCCACCCGAGATCACAATCTGAGCCATAACCAAGAATCCGACACTTAACTGACTGAGCCACCCAGGCACCCCTAAAGATGCCTTCTAAATAGCAGAAACGCCGTAAATAATGACACATGGACCCAGCCTGGAGCACAATCTGGACTTTGAAATGGAGAGAACTCAAGATAACAACAGGGTCAGGAGAGTAAGAGCTGTATAAAGCGACTAAATTGTCCTCTGCAGCTGTTCAGTTCATTTTGTTTGATCTAACTCCCCAATTTGGGTGAGGCCAAGTCGTGCACACATCGAGCCACATTCCTGCTTCGTCGCAGAGCACCCCGCCTTGTGTTCTTTCTCTTTTCATCCTTTTTTAAATTTATGTTTCCTGCTGTACACTTGAGTCCCCATAAGCCTCCTAAAATCCTTTCAAGAATAAGGCAAAATATAAATTAATCAATAGAGCAAAGAACAGTCTACATTGTGGTCATATTTCTCCAACTTTGCCTCTTGCTCACAGCACTGGCTTCTGCCTCCTCTGTTCCTTTGTCATGGACCTGTCCTAAGGCACCAGACTCTTCCTTATGGATTCTCCCACTCTTCCTCCTCTGCCAGCTCAGCCCATGGCTCTGGTCGCCGCCATCTCTTCTTCCAGCTGGTTCTCACACCTGGTTCTCCTCTTACCTCTTCGACTGCTGATTTGGGGATCTTTTTCTAGGTTTTCTTCCAACCCCATTTACTAATTATGGAACAATGCAGAGATTCATTTCCTGGCATTCGTGCTCATCCATCTCAAGGAGAGCTAGCTCATGTACAGACTTCAAGGTGACTACAAGCCCCCTGAGGACAACGACCATCTATTTGTCTAGTATCATAGAAGGGCTTACACATGCTTAGAGCTCCACATGCACCCCTGATTGAACTTGACAACACAGGACCTCCAGTTGTGGTGGTCTGTTGTGTCCCTCTAGAGAGTTTAGAGAAGAATTTTAAGAAAAAAATCAACTAATATGGAATGTATATAATTATACTTTCCAATGAAATGTCCATAGTCTCATAAACTTACAAAATTAAGATAGTCAAGAATTGGATTGAAATCTTTTATGTCTGGTGCTAACTTCAATAATCTTAAAGGTGGTAACAGATTCTGTCTTTTGTTGCTTTTGTTTTCACATATAGTCTCTAAAACATATCTTGATTCCTTCACCTCTCTCAGTGTGCTGCATGCTGCTTGGAGCCCTATCGCCTGTCACTTGGTTGACTACAATGGCCTCCGACATGGCGGCCCTGCTGCCTTCTACCCTCTCTGTGTTCTCCACACAGTGGCTGCAATCTGGATGTGTGTCTTCCATGCTCTGTAACCTTGTGTGGCTTTCTGTTGTTCTGTGGATATGACCTCAGCAGCTTTTCTCAGTCCCTGGGATGCTCCACCCTGCTGGCCCCCATGCCTTTACACATGCTTCCCCTGCACCTGGGATACTCTGAACTAACCCTGAAGGACTCCACTTCCTCAGACAGGCCTGCCCTGACTCCCCAGACAGGTTCAGAAATGCTGAGTATTCATTGTCTCTCCTCACTGTACTTTTCCTTCATGGGATTTATGATACCCAAAATGCAGAAACTATTTGAGTATTGATTTGCATAATGTCTACTTCTCCTTGCTGCATGGGAAGTTCTCCAAAGACAGGCATAACTCTTCTCTTCTTTGTCACTTTAGCCAAAACAACTAGCCTGGCCCATAGTAGGAGCTCCATACATGTTTGTGGAGCTTACAAATAAATACTGATTGTAAAAGAATCAGACTTTGCTGCCTGGTATCCCATTGAGACCCCTGAGATTAAAAAGAGGTGTAAGGAGTTGCTGGAGCTGGACCTAAAGAGGTGGGCTGAGTAGGAAGTGGTGGTGAAAGTGGTGGTGAAGGAATACTTAAAAACAGGCTACAATATGGTGAAAAGGGAACCCTTTTACACTGTTAGTGCGAATGCAAACTGGTTCAGCCACTCTGGAAAATGGTATGAAGTTCCTCAAAAAGTTGAAAATAGAACAAACATCCTATGATGTAACAATCAGACTACTAAGGATTTACCCTAAAGATACAAACGTAGTGATCCGGAGGGGCACGTGCACCCCAATGTTTATAGGCGCAATGTCCACAATAGCCAAACTATGGAAAGAGCCCCATGCCCATTGACAGATGAATCAATAAAGAAGAGGTGGTATATATACACAATGGAATATTACTCAGCCAACAAAAAGAATGAAATCTTGCCATTTGCAATGATGTGGATGAAACTAGAGGGTATTGCGCTACATGAAATAAGTCAATCAGAGAAAGGCAAATACCATATGATTTCACTCATATGTAGAATTTAAGAAACAAAACAGATGAACATGGGGGAAGGGAAAGCAAAATAAAATATATGAAATCAAGGAAGGAGAAAAACCGTAAGAGATCTTTAACTCTGGGAAACAAACTGAGGGTTGCTGGAGAGGAGGTGGATCGGGGGATGGGAATGGGGTATCTGGGTGATGGGCATTAAGAAGGTCACTTGATCTAATGAGCCCTGGGTGTTATATGCAGTTGATGAATCACTAAATTCTACCTGTGAAACTAATAAAAAGCAAAACAAACAAACAAAAACCAGGTTCTGAAGCCCCTAAGGAGCTGATTGGAATGTGAATTTAATGAGGATGCATGTGAATGTGGAGTAGAGAGGCCCAGGGTTCTTTTTCTCAGTTGGGGAAGACAAAGACCTATCTGATTCTCCCCACCTGCTAAACCCTGCACATAAATCCTGTAGCCTATTTCTGTGTCCTTTTTTTGCACAAAGCAGATGAATCTGTGATTATCTTCTAGGGATTCTTCTAGGTTGAAGCTAACACACTAAATAAGTCATAAGTCATGATTCCTCTTAAAAATAACTATGCATTGAATTTCACCTCACCTTTCTTTGGCTTATCTTTGGAATTTTGACATATTTCTTGGCATTTCAGAATAAGTTAAGAGCTTTGGGAAATGGAAAACAGCATCTCTGGCTTGAGAAATTCAAAAATAAACCATAAGAAACTGAGCATCCCTATAATTCTTGACTTGACTGTTTTTTGGAGTCCCAGAGCTAACTTCAGCACAGCTCATATTGGGTAATATTGATTTTATTATTTCTTCATACATTAGCCATAACAAAATACCTATGTGAAGTATTTGAATCTCAAAGTTTTTTTAAAATTTATTTGAGAGAGATTGAGCATGAACATGAATGGGGGAGGGGCAGAGACAGAAGCAGATTCTACATGGAGCAAAGAGCCCGATTTGGGACTTGATCCGAGGACTCTGGGATCATGACCTGAGCTGAAGGTAGACAATCAACTGAGCCACCCAGGAACCTTTCAGAAACACAGAATCTGCCCAAGATATACATAATCATTCATTTGAAAAGGATTTACTGGCTGCCTACAGCAGGCAGGGGAGTGCAGATGGGCAGTCAGAGACAGGAAAAGATTCAAACAGTCCCTGCTCTCAAAGTGCTTACAATCCACTGTGGGAGCCAAAAAAAAGTCGACAGTCTCTTAACAATTATAGTTCAGGGCTGCCTGGGTAGCTCAGTTGGTTAAGCGACTGCCTTGGGCTCAGGCCATGATCCTGGAGTCTCAGGATCGAGTCCCACATAGAGCTCCCTGCTCAGTGGGGAGGGGGGGTCTGCTTCTCCCTCTGACCCTACTCCCTCTAGTGCTCTCTCGCTCTCTCTCTCAAATAAATAAATAGAATCTTTAAAAAAAAAAACAAAAAACAGTGTAGTTCAAGAAGAAAGTTTTAAATGTTGCTATAGAGACACTTGTGCACTTGTCCACTTCTAAGCACCCGACATGTTTTATGTGTCTTGATCTATATTTGGGTAAGGGAAGGCTGCCTCCTGGATAGCCCTGTCTTGAAAGATTCCGGAAGAAGGTAAGATTTGAAACCAGCCATAAAAGATGACAGGTTTTCTCTTCTTTTGCTTATTAATTTATTTTATTTATCACAAAGAAATACGTTTATGTAGACAGTACCAATGAGTGAAAAGGTTCAAATAAAACGTAATAGTATCTCCACATAGAGAGGATCACTATTAGCATCCTTTTATCTGCACATATTTATGTTGTTGTTTTACAAACCATGAGCCACACGCCATACAACACTCATATCACAAACATCTCTCTGTGCCTGCTTGTCAGTCAACACATGGATGCTGTTTACTGGTTAGCAACAGGGAGGAAATCCCTAAATCTGAGCTAAGGATCTTTGAAAACCAAGATCTAAGAGGAAGTGCAGGCTAGGCAGGGGAAGCCATGCTCAGTGAGGGCCAGGGAATTCCTACTGAGGGCACCATCCCATTTCTTCCTTGGCATCAGAAGATGCTTCCTGGCTGCATCTCAGAAACACACCAAGCATGGCATCTTACCATTCTGGTTAATAACCTGATTTACAGCATCAGCCTGAACCCTACTGAGGTTCTAGGGGAAACAAAAGGTCATTAAGAAAAATGTTCTGGGGCGCCTGGGTGGCTCAGTGGGTTAAAGCCGCTGCCTTCGGCTCGGTCATGATCCCAGGGTCATGGGATGGAGCCCCATGTCGGGCTCTCTGCTCTGCGGACAGCCTGCTTCCTCCTCTCTCTCTCTGCCTCTCTGCCTACTTGTGATCTCTGTCTGTCAAATAAATAAATAAAATCTTTAAAAAAAAAAAAAAAAGAAAAAGAAAAATGTTCTCCACCTGCTGGTGCCGGGCTGTGGTCCCCGCTGGGAGTGTCCCCACCTTTTGACTCAACGCCAACTAGAGCAAATGTGGCATGTGGGTGGATATATTTTTACTGGGGAAAGAGCTGCCAATGAGGTGGTAAAGGCCTGCGATTTTCGGAATGTTTATAATTTAAGTGGGTGTGCTCCGGGAGCGGCCCGGTGAGAAGCTTCACATTCCACTTGGAAACGGGCTGGCCGAGGGCAAAGGGGCCCGGACTGGTTGTTTTTCTCTGAAACAAAATAAATTCTCGAGTGCCCAGGATGAATGTGTGGATGATACAGAATGCCTGACCTCCGATGCAGGAAGTCAATGTTTGCCACTGTGGCAGTATTCTGGGGAAGAAATGGTGGTGGGCTAAAGTTCATGACAATAATACCATGCGTCTTTGGACCTACTCATGCCTCACAAATGGAGACTATTAGTATCTTCAAAGTAAGTGTCCTATGGCCAGGTTGGAGGTGTGCAGTGAGCTACCCATGGTTCCATTATTCATCTGCTTTCTCTCTCCCTCTCTCTCTCTCTCTCTCTCTCTCTCTCTCTCTCTCACACACACACACACACACACACCCAATTTATTGAGTGTATTATTATGTGCTAACAATGCAGCAAAATTCCACTACTGACAAAGGAAGGGCTTTCGGATCTGCCTTATTCATGGGAGCGAGCAGAGAGAACAGGGTGCCTGGCCAAACTCGGTCCAGCGACCCAAAGAACACGGTGCCAAGAATCAAGAGTGCAGGATGAGACCAAGCGGAGCAGGGGGTGTGTCCACAGAAAGGGTGCAATGTGACTGTGTCCTGAGAGTTTATGAGGTTCCCACAACAAAAGAGCCCCTGGGGAGATCCCTTTGACTGATAAAGTACAGACTTCACAAAAAAGGTAATGGAGACAACAGGCTCCTGCCCATCTCTGGTCCTCAGAGGGAAGAGGGCTCACCTCAGGGCC
Source organism: Taxidea taxus jeffersonii (assembly GCA_003697995.1). Lineage (NCBI taxonomy): Eukaryota > Metazoa > Chordata > Mammalia > Carnivora > Mustelidae > Taxidea > Taxidea taxus. The sequence goes on from ML104363.1 coordinate 88,762, forward strand.
CTCTTAAGAGTCTGCTCAGTAGTTGCTCCTGTGCATGTGTTCTCCCTCTGCCCTGTGCTCCCAGAATGTGCCAGACTGCACCCGTTCTGCCTCACCTGCATGGTGTCAGAACTGCTCATTATTTCTTCGAGAGAAGCACTCTTTCTTTCCCTTGTTCCTTCCATCCTGCCTCCCACCTTCCAGCTGTGCTCTTCAGGCCCACCTACTAAACTCCTCCTCTCCAGAACTTGGTGAGAGGAAACTTTGTGACCTGTCTTTCCAGCCACACATTTACACGTGGATGCCCGAGAGGCAGCCAGGAGAGGCATGCTCTGAGGTGTGAGCTGTATGAATGCACATGGGCGCAGGTTGTGGCTCTGATAATAATTCACCATGTGAACTTGGACCAATTATTTAACCTCTCTGCGCCTTAGTGTCTTCATCTACAAATGAGGGGGAATAATATTATTTACATCCAAGAGTTGTTGTTAGAAGACACCATACTCATAAAGTACTCAGAGGTGTTCCGGGCGCTTGGTTAGCACTTAATCAACATTAACCCTTACTATCATTTTTAGAGTCATTATTCTGCTTACAGAATTGGGAGGGCTCTTGAACCAATTTGGGGATGAATGTCAGAATCTTTGAACTGTCAGTCATCTTTGCCACCCTCAATATTTAGCAACTGTATAGAAACCTTTCTAACCACTTTTTCTAGCCATTTTCTCCTACCATTCATCAGATGATGAGTGACTAGGAATCAGAAAAGAAGTCTTTGTTCTGGATGTAAACTAAAATTAATTTTCACTTTAGTTTCCTTGCCAAATCTGCAGCTGGAGGGACGGGAGGACATGGCAGGATTTGAGAGCTGCCATCAGCGGGGGAGTGTGGTAGGAAGCAGGCACCCAGGGAAACATGAGGGAGTGGAGAAGAGCCATGGCTGAGAGGTACAGAGATTCTATAGCTTGTGACAGGCTGCTTTGCACCCAGACAGGGGACTCAGAGGAATACCTGAGAGAAAGGGTATTGTAAGGAGTTGCAGTTGTCCCTTTGGGGTCTTAGAATTTGAGGTATTATTTCAACACTGGCTGCAACATCAACCCCAAAGTTTTGTGGGATGACATGAACCACCCAAGCTTCCACCTTCATTTTTATGGGGAATTTTTGCTAAATGTTTTTCTTATGCCCTCATGTCTGGGCACACCTCTGTTTTGAGTCAAGAAAATGATCTCTCTACCATGAGTAAGAGGCCCCAAAACATTCTATTAAAATTCAATCAGTGTATTGCATGTTATTCCACAAGCCAGAATGGGGCCATTGGCTAGAGTGGCCTTTTGGGGCTATTTCATCCCAGAAAACCCAGAAAAAGGGGAAATTTGAGTTAAGTACAGGGTTGCTGGTCCAAATAGTTTTTAATACTCACCAGAATCTGCAAATGACTAAGTAGTTCTAAAAGTCTTACTAAAAATTTTCCGTCTAATGCAAAACATTAAAAATTGCACAGTAGGTTTTTAATATAGTCTGACACAGAAGTTAGGAGTATTGCCTCTGAAGAAGACTTCCTGGGTTTAGATCTTGGCTCCACTATTTATTATTTGTGTGACCTTGACTTAGTTGACCTTGCTGTGCTGGTTTCCTCATCTATCGAATGAGGACAAGAGTAGCTGCCTTGAATCCCATTATCCAAATCATTAAGGTTCAGCTCAACCTCTACCCCTCCTTTTTCACCTTTTATCCAAATTGCCACCACATCTTACCACCTTTTCTCTTAAATTGCTACTATAGCATCTCCTTCTGTATGCATCTACTGCAGTCCTCACCACCAGCACTCAAGTTCAAACTACCCACATTTCTCTGAAACTACCCATATTGCTCATCTGAGCCACCGTCTTTTAGCAGGATCTCCTGAATCCATTCTGGTCCCCCCATCAATTTATTCTTCAAACCGAAGCCATAGTAATCTTTTCAAATCTGATTAAGTCATCTCTCTGCTTAAAAGATTCAAATGACTTCTTTTTAGAATAATTCAACCCGCGAGATCCTGCATGATCTGATTCTTCCCTCCTTTGCCTGTTTCATCTTGAAATCCTATTTCCCTCAGTCTTCCTCTTCTGTCCCTCAGGTCTTCTTTCTTATATTCTTCATGCTTCCTCTTACCACAGGGTCTTTGCACATTATGCCTTGAATGATCTTCTGTATTTTCTCAGCCTTATCAATGCCTACTTTTCATCTCAACACAAACAGTACTGCTACAAGGATCTTCCTTTATCTCCCGATGTGGTTGGCTTCTTCTAGTAAAGAATCTCATAACACCAAATACTTCACCTGATAGTATTTTATTAATTCATTCATTCATTCAATAAATGTTTATTGAGCACCTACTACTTGTCAAGTTCTGGATAGAACAGACAAAGTCTCTTCTACAGAACTGTCATTCTACAGTGGGAAGCAGATAACAAACAAATCAATATCAATGTCATAGGGTAAATATTCTAAAAACAAAGCAGAGAGGCACCTGGGTAGCTCGGTTGGTTAAGCATCTCCCTTTGGCTCAGGTCATGATTTCAGTGTCCTGGGATGGAGCCCTGCATGGGGCTCCCTGCTCAGTGGGGAGCCTGCTTCTCCCTCTCCTCTCCCTGCCCCTCTCCCTGCTTGTGCACTTTCTCACTTTCTCTGTCAAATAAATAAATAAAATCTTTAAAAAAATAAAAATTAAAAAAAATTTTAAAAGCAGGGAAGTGAGAACATACACAGGGAAGGGGTTCAGATTTACAGTTTTCCATTCATTTGTATGATAATTTAACTAGTATTTGTATCTCCTACTAGATGATAAGCTCCAGGGCTGGGTTTACTCACTGTTTATATTCAACAAAGAGCTCATACATGTGAGATAGTGCCTATCTTATAACAGATGCCCAGTAAAATTGATAGAATAATTCTCATTCTAACTAACAGCAATTTGTACAGAATGGAATGCAACACTGTTGGATTGTTTTATGTGAGTAGATACTAATAATTTTTAAGTAGTATTTGAAAATGAATACTTTATGGATTTACACATGCCTCACTTCAAAGCAGTTTTATTTTTTAAATCCCTACATTTGAATGTAGCCGAGTTTACTTGGGAAATTTCAGACATTAAATACTTAGAGTTTTCTTTGTTCTTTGATGAAAAACAAATCATGAAAACATCCTGCACTTTCTTCATTTTTATGCTGGTAAATGATTTTCAAGTTGAAAGTCAAAAAAGTAATTAGTGGACTATGCTAGGGCCAAATAAGCCAGTGAAAACATGGGTCTGCTTCCCAGTTGGGTCTGCACTTTTGGAAAGAACATACCTCTCTTGAAAGGATGGACAGGTCTCTAAAGCCCATATGCCTTAGCTTGGGCTTCTTAGCTATTTCCAGAAAGCAAAAATAGCAACAGGTCCAAGAGATTTATTTTTCTTCTCCGTTGAGATAGTCAGCATTTTGGAAAACCAGAGGCTTCGCCTACTAAGCATTTCTGGTAACGCAGAGCATTTCTCTACAATTGCCGCCTTCCATCTCAAGTAGAACAAAAGCCTAAAAAAATGAAAACAAGGTAATGATAGTGGGAGAGTGAGGAAAAAAAAAAAACAATGAATGCAAATGGAATGTTTTAAAGTGCTAAATCTGTCCACAATTATTCGAAATCATTTCATGAGTTTATATCATGTATCCTCTCGGTTTTCACATTTTCTACTACAGAAACTTCAGGAAAAGAATGATTTTGTAGGAAAGCTTCCAGCAAACGATGAGAGGGAAGCTCCAAAAAGAAAGAAAATGGTGCTGAAAGTAGAATTCTAGTGGAATGGATATGAAGGTGGGTGTGGGGCATAGCACATGAATTCATGGCCAATGGAAAGAAATGCAAAATAAGCAAAACCACAATGAGTTTGCTTTGGAACATTTTCCAAGAATGGACATCCCAGCCAGGTTAGCAGCCCCAGTTGAACCATAGAGCTCTACTGACATCTAGTGCACAAAAAAGTAATGATCTTCTAAATGAAATGGTTTCCGTTGTTACACATACTACAAAGTAAAATACATACGTATTCATAGCAATTAAAGTCTATCAGTGCAGGGTTTTTTTTTTTAATATAACAGCTCATTTGATTCCTTCTATGATAACCCTGTGAGCAAAGCAGAGAAATTATTAGCAGTCTCGTTTCACAGATGGAGAAACTGAGGTTGGAGAAAGAGACGTGTATAGTGATTTTTCCAAGACGATGTGCCTAGTGAGGGACAGAACCAGGACAAAAACAAAAGACTTCATTCATCGTAGACCTCTTCCTTCTGCAAATCTCTCTGTATTAACAGTTTCCCTTCCCAGCTTCGGAGGGCACTGGACGATGTCCTCCAAAGGTAGGTAAGAAGATCATTCTTCGTTTGAGGAAGGAGAAGAGATAAAAGGACCGTCTTATCTCAACCCCATGGAGATTAGGGTTAAGTATTCTCTCTGAATTTATGTCATCCTGGCCTCTAAAACCACAAGTTAGAAAAATTCAACTCCCTACAGGAAAAGATCCAAACCAGGGAGGAATTAAAAAGGACCAAATGTCCTTTCCCCCTTTTCAAACAAAAAGCACACACACACACACACACACATGCACACATGCCTGCCCTGTATCAGTTTGGGGCTTATCTTTCCCCTAACACATTTTACACTGGTGGCAGATACCAAGAATCTAATTTTAAGTTTGTCCATTAACAGCAAAAACAAAAACATGCACACAAAAAATCAGGAGGTCAAATAACTAGAAATAAATATTAGAGAAATTACAGAAGAGCTATAGGCAGATAGCCATCTTTCCAACTAAGAAGTAAAGATAACTCTACATGAGAAACCATTTGCTTTCATTTGGACCAAAAATTATTTATTTGGGGATAACTGGCACCAGTTCAGATTTCTGACCTGACTTCAACCTTTCCAAAGGCTTTTTAAAATTTTAAGGTCTTATTAAAGTTCTATAAAATCAACTTAGTTTGAATAAAATTTGATAATAACTATACACTAAAAAGTGAATTTATATGAACAGGCCAAAATATTTTTTGTCTTAATTTTTTTCCTTTAAATTCAATTAATTAACATACAGTGTATTATTAGTTTCAGAGGTAGAGCTCGGTGATTCATCTGTCTTATATAACACCCAGTGCTCATTACATCACATGCCCTCCTTAATGTCCATCACATAGTTACCCCCTCCCCCAAAGCGCCTCCCGTCTAGCAACCCTGTTTGTTTCCCATGATTAAAAGTCTTTTATGGTTTGTCACCCTCTCTGGTTTCATTTTCTTTTATTTTTCCCTCCATTCCCCTATGATCCTCTGTTTTGTTTCTTAAATTCCACATATGAGTGAAATCATATGGTATTTGTCTTTCTCTGATTGAGTTATTTCACTTACCATAATACACTCTAGTTCCATCCCTGTCATTGCAAATGGAAAATTTCATTTTTTATGGCTGGAGTAGTATTCCATTGTGTATATACACAACCTCTTTATCCATTCTTCTGTTGATGGACATTGGGCTCTTCCCGTAGTTTGGCTATTGTGGAGTTACTGCTATAAACATTCGGGTGCACGTGCCCCTTCAGATCACTACATTTGTATCTTTGGGATAAATCCTCAGTAGTGCAATTGATGGGTCATAGGGTAGCTCTGCTTTCAGCTTTTTGAGGAACCTCCATGCTGTTTTCCAGAGTGGCTGCATCAGCTTGCATTCCCACCAACAGTATAGGAGGGTTCCCCTTTCTCCGCATCCTTGCCAACATCTGTTATTTCCTGACTTGTTAATTTTAGCCATTCTGACTGGTGTGAGGTGGTATCTCACTGTGGTTTTGATTTGTATTTCCCTGATGCCCAGTGATGTGGAGCACTTTTTCATGTGTTGTTGGCCATCTGGATGTCTTCTTCACAGAAATGTCCGTTGATGTCTTTTACCCATTTCTTGATTGGGGTATTTTTCTTTAAGTGTTGAGTTTGGTAAGTTCTTTATAGATTTTGGGTACTAGCCTTTTAGCTGATAAGACATTTGCAAATATGTTCTCCCATTCTGTTGGTTGTCTTTTGACTTTATTGATTGTTTCCTTTGCTGTGCAAAAGCTTTTTATCTTAATGAAGTCCCAATAGTTCACTTTTGCCTTTGTTTTTCTTGTCTATGGAGATGTGTCTGGCAAGAAGTTGCTGCTGCAGGTAGAAGTTGCTGCCTGTCTTCTCCTCTTGGATTTTGATGGATGCCTATCTCACATTTAGGTCTTTCATCCATTTGCAGTGCATTTTTGTGCATGGTGTAAGGAAATGAGCCAGTTTCATTCTTCTGCATGGGGATGTCCAGTTTTCCCAACATCATTTGTTGAAGAGACTGTCTTCTTTCCACTAGATATTCTTTCCTGCTTTGTTGAAGATTAGGTGACCATAGAGTTGAGGATCCATTTTTGGGCTATTCTGTTCCATTGATCTGTGTGTGTATTTTTGTGCCAGTACCATACTGTCTTGATTATAACAGCTTTGTGATAGAGCCTGAAGTCTGGAATTGTGATGCCACCAACTTTGGTTTTCTTTCTTCAACATTCCTTTTGTTATTTGGGGTCTTTTCTGGTTTCATACCAATTTTAGGATTATTTTTCCAGCTCTGTGGGGAAAAGTTGATGGTATTTTGATAGGGGTTGCATTAAATGTGCAGATTGCTCTAGGTAGCATAGACAATTTCACAATATTTGTTCTTCCAATCCATGAGCATGGAATGTTTTTCTAATTCTTTGTGTCTTCCTTAATTTCTTTCATGAGTGTTATATAGTTTTCTGAGTACAAATCCTTTGTCTCTTTGGTTAGATTTATTCCTAGGTATCTTACAGTTTGGGGTGCAATTGTAAATGGGATCAATTCCTTAATTTCTCTTTCTTCTGAACATACCAGAATACTTGGGGGAGAACATAACTTTCTTTATTCATCTAGATGAATAATGATTTGTGTAATGAAATTTGTAAGAATGTTTTTACTGTTGAAAAGATCATCATCTATGTCTTCATATATTTTAAAAAACAGAGTCTCAATTCCTTTAAGCCTAACTTAAAGAGCAAGCAAAGAGGGCAGACATTTGTTCTTCAACTAACCTACAATTGGCATTAAATTTTCTGGAGAGAAATTAAAGATTTTAAATAACTCATTAAGCAATCTGATTGTTTTGTATTGAGTTGGTTAGAAAAAATGTCCAAAGAACACTTCAGAAAACTTAAAGTGAGATGAGGGACTCTTTAAAACTTAAGCATTTTCCCAGACATTCAGTTTTAAGATTTGACCCATATTAAGATTTGTTTTCACTGGAATCCTAAAAGTAAGAAAGGCTTTAATTCAGGTTATTTACTGAAACAATATCATTATTTGCTCAATCAGAAAATTACTATAATTTCTTAAATTCCCATACAGCTCAGGATTTCATTTTCAAACATATGTTCCCTTCGATGTAGAAAATGAACATATTGGAAGCTGCCGAGAGATGTATTAGTACATCTTTATCTGAGCAAAAAAACACACTGGAAAATGGTTATGTACCAATTTTGTGTGTCCTTAGAATTTATGTTTTGTGCCCATAGAAGTTCTAGGACAACAAGCAGAGGAATGGTTTGGCCATTGCTGTGTTAATTTTTTTTTAAAGATTTTATTTATTTATTTGTCAGAGAGAGAGGGAACGAGCACAGGCAGAGGCAGAGGGAGAAGCAGGCTCCCGGCCGAGCAAGGAGCCCCATGTGGGACTCGATCCCAGGACACTAGGATCATGACCTGAGCCGAAGGCAGCTGCTTAACCAACTGAGCCACCCAGGCATCCCTGCTGTGTTAATTTTAACAACACAGAAGCCAACAAGTCATTCTAGCTTACACAACCCCCTGGTTTGGTTGTTGTCTACATTGACTGAATTAACCTAATGCTATACTTCCTCTGAAAAGGTGTATAATAGTCAAAAACCTAGAAATAAAAACAGGACAAAAGTTATGAAAACCTGGCATGAGTTGTCAGTCCCTAAAAACAAATGAAAGTTGAGATGGTCGTGAAGTCACTTATAACAGATTTGCAAATGTAAATATCCTAGGAGACAGATGACACAGAGAAATTGTGATGATGGCCGTGGTGATAACCAGAGGTGGGAACAAAGATGAAGAACCGGACCGTCCATACCCGGTCGAAAGGCACCACCTACTAACATCTTCCAGTCCATCGAACAAGGTAAGAATGTGGGGAAAGGCCAGGAGTCTGGAGTTCTAGTTGAAATCTTCCAACTCTAAAGATGTTGGCTATTAATTCAGTCTAAAGTCTCAGAAAGGGCCAAATCAAGAATGTCTGTAGATTGCATTCAACTCATGAGTCACCACTGATATCTAACATATAACATCTGGGCTGCATAACTCTGCATTTTCTCGGTGTATGTGAATGTGTATGCATATTTACAGACACAGATTTACATATCTTAGACTGAGCTACATATCCTAGAGTGAGTCAAATTGACAAATTAAAATAACAACCCCCTCCCCCAAATCAGTTGGTTTCATTCATCCCCTTAAGCTATATGCTAGACATTGTCAGGCCCCTTCAGCACTGAAAAGGATCACCCTCCATCAGATCCTCTCCCTTTCCTTATTCTTCATGGGCACAACCCATCCCCCATCTGCCACCTTTGTTGACTTCTGTGTCCAACAAAAAGTGTTTGCAGCTCCTCTCTGCAAAACTACCTTAGATCAACTAGAACCACTCTGCTGACAGGTGCATAGGGCAAGAGATGCATCCCTCTAGGGCAGGGAGCCTTTAACTGTTGACTTTCAGGCAATGGGACTACGAAAGCCCAGCTTCCCTGCCTTGATGGGGTGACTCTGAGCTATAACTTATACTCCAGAGCTCCCCTGCAGGATTAGGCTGATGCCCCCTTTTGCAAGACTTTGTCTCCACTGGACCCTTGTTTGGCTTCTTTCTCCTCCACCTTTTGTCTCTTTAATTCTTACTGATGCCCCCTGGAAGCAAGCACATCCTTACTAAATCACTTGCACATAAATCCTCAACTCAGAATTATGTCAAATCCAACCTGAAGCCACCAGTCTCTGCTGTGCCTCAGTTTCCTCTTCCTTAATATGGAGACAATAATATTACCCTCTTCATAGGGTGGTTATGATTCAAAGAATTAGCATGTTTAATGAGCTTAGAACACTCGCCAGCCATTACCATGTGAGTCTTGGTTAAAATTACTCTCCATGATAAGAGGATGCAACTGAGAATGAAATCATCTCATCTTTCAGCCAAGTTCTGTTTTCTAGTGGGAGCACATAGTGATTTAAACTTTGGAGACATATATATATATACATATATGTGTGTGTGTATATATATATATATATATCAGCTCAATAGTATATCTTCTCATTTTCTAAGAATCACACATGACCACATAGCATGTCTCTGGATGAAGCAGGAACCTCCCCCTTAATAACAAACCCAACCCAAGCAAAAGAATGGGTCTGTGTGTGTGTGTGTATGTGTGTGTGTAAGTGGCAAAACCACCAGACCGTGGCATGGGACATCTCTGACACCTCAGACATCCTAATGAAGCATCACAATTGATTCAGCTGCAGCCCATCTGTCAAAGGAACAGGCCATAGTCAGCTCCCTCCCGTGGCCCATTTGTTTCTTCTGTATTGACATGACCTAAGCTTCCTGTCTTCCCTGCAGAAATAGGCATCTCTTTCCAAATGTCTCCATCATTGTCAACAGCACCATCCTCTTTCTAATCCCTCAAGATTATGAGCTTAGGATAGTTTATTTCCAACTTTATCCCCCCCAAACCCATCTCTCATCATAGTTTGCTTATTGTTTTTCACAATAAGGGCCCAGCAGACCCTTCCCTTTCTAAAGCTGCCACTGTAACAAATATCAGCCCTGGGGCACCTGGGTGGCTCAATGGGTTAAAGCCTCTGCCTTTGGTTCAGGTCATGATCCCAGGGTCTTGGGATCGAGCCCCACATCGAGCTCTCTGCTCAGCAGGGAGCCTGCTTCCTCCTCTCTCTCTCTGCCTGCCTCTCTGCCTACTTGATCTCTACTTTGATCTCTGTCAAATAAATAAAGAAAATCTTTAAAAAAAAAATCAGCCCTGATAATGTCATGGTTGGAGATTCCCACTGCTGCCTTGTTCAAGTCCTTCTTATTTTTTCTGTCTTATTTCTTCATTGTCAGGATAGCTGGCAGAATACTCCAGCACTTCATGAGCTCTCTCCATAGCCAGAGAGCATGTGTAACCTGCTCACATAATCTAACGTGCAAGCCTGTAGTGCTGCCGATGTGCCCGGGATGGTTCTAACTGCTTTACAAACATGAGCAGCCCTCTGAGGGAGGCTCTCCAATTGCCCCAGTTTTACAGACGGGGACACTGAGAGGGAAACAGCTGGTCTGCAGTTATCGAGCTCGTCAGTGTCAGAGCCAGGACTCAAAGCCACACAGAGTCACTCCAGGGGCTGTGCCCTTACTGTCAGGCGCTCGCTGTCAACACCGCAACACCAATACCGCCTCTCGGTCCTTGTGAGCCATCTCCGTCGTCCCCCTCTGCCACTATCTTCTCCCAAGCCCTGACTCCACCTTATTCCCATTTCTGAGTTTGTGTCATTCTGAAGACAAAATAGAGCAAGAAACGTTCTGCGGGTGGAGAGAAGATAGCTCGTTTGGGATCAGAACAGAGACATTGCAGGAAATCACGCTGGAGTGGGGGTAAGCAATCTTGTTGGAAAGGATCAGGCTACAATTTTAGGCTAATCTGTTTGCTAAGGTCCAAACCAATGAACATATCTATGACTGGCTCTCAAAATGTGAATAGTCTCAGGCTTTACAAGCTCCCACTTTGAGATATGTTCTTAGGGAACTCGGCCAGAGGCTATTTTATGACCCCACTAAATCCTTTCCCCCATGGACCAGGAACCAACAGCAGAAAGAGTCTAAGTGTAAGTCTCTTATAATCTTATGAGTTCCCTATACTCCTAAGACCCACCCTTATTGGTTGGAGCAGGGATTTTTTTTTCCTTCACTTGAGAATATTAATTCCAAATTTCCTATGCCATCTCTTCAGCATTTTTCCAGGATGCCCAAGGAGTCCTCAAGCAAATAGGACCCTGATGGCTTGCCTAATGTTCCAAAGACCCAAAATTGATCTATATGTTAGGATACACTATGGCCTCACTATACTTGAATATATATTTCTTAACTTTAAAGATTTGGGGGAATATAAGTAACTTTTCCTTAATTACAATACTGATATATATTTCATATTCAGAAGACCTGCCAACATTTTTATTTCTCTTCAAACAAACTGGCTATGGGGATAGATCTTTAATAATTTGCCAATCCTTGCCGTAATTCCATCCCAATTAATTTTCAAAGTAATTGCTTAAATGATCATTAACATCTTCCTTAGGAACACATGAATATTTGCTTAATATTTTTTTAAGATTTTATTTACTTATTTGACAGAGAGAGAGAGACAGCAGATGAGGGAACATAAGCATAGGAAGCAGGAGAGGGAAAAGCAGACTCCCCGCTGAGCAGGGAGCCTGATGCGGGGCTCGATCCCAGGACCCTGGGATCATGACCTGACCCAAAGGCAGACACTTAACCAACTGAGCTACCCAGGCATCCCATGCTTAATATTTTTTTTACTTGCTTAATTTTTTAACCAAAATACAATCATTAGGGGTGGGGGTGGTTTCAGTAAAAAAACAAATTACTGGGTGAAGTGCTAAACATCGATACCCGTGTCAGATGTCCCAAAAGTTTTGTAATATAACTATTAAATTGAAGAAAATGAATGAAAGCCTTCAAAAATGTTGTTCAGTCACCATCTGGAATGGCTTAATGCAGTAAAATACAAAAACAATAATATAGAGCACATCTTACCATATTTCTTCAAGCTAACTCAATTATAGAACCATATAGTGGGAGCAGATTGTGGTTACTTGGTTGAGGGTGAATGCAAGTTTTTAAATCATTGTTTTCATTTTAGACCCAAAAGGAGATGACAGAGAATAGTTGGATATTAATTCCTTTAAAGTTTTCCCTTGGGGAAACCTAGCAACAATTTCATTTCCTTATAACTAAGATGTCATATCAACATAGCTCCCTCAGTTGGATTAAACGTGACATGTGACAGAGTCATTGGCAGTATATAAGCTGGAGGCATGAGATCAAAACATAAAAGGGCAGAACGTACTCAAAGTCAAATTTCCTTGGCGAAAATTTTGCAAATTTTAAATAATCCTGATGACAATGTCTCAGGATTCAGAACAAAGTAACAGAGAGTTTGTTATCTTCTATAAAGTTCTACTTCTGGCTGGAATCTTAACTCTGCCAATCAGATATGGCCCACCCCATCCCAGGTATCTATATTCAATAATTCCTGGAGAGGATCTTCAACAAGAAGTTAGTGAAGAATGCCAAAAGCATCCCTACTCTATAAAGCTTGCCATACATTAGTTCAGACATCAATAATCATTATTTACTTAAGCATTAATTTGTGCCAAAATCTCATTTTAAAAGAGGTATAGGGGCGCCTGCATGGCTCGGTGGGTTGAGCTCTGCCTTCAGCTCGGGTCATGGTCTCAGGGTCCTGGGATCAGGCCCCGTATCGCGCTCTCTGCTCGGTGGGGAGCCTGCTTCCTCCTCTCTCTCTGCCTGCCCCTCTGCCTACTTGTGATCTCTCTCGCTCTGTCAAATAAGTACGTAAAATCTTAAAATAAAATAAAATAGGTATAATTTATAATATTGAAATACAAAGAAATGCAGAAAATTAGTAAGAGAAAATTAAGAGTAGGAAAATATTTAAAGTCAGGGGCAAGGTTAGTACATTAAACTATGATGTACACTTGTCAGAAATAGGTAAGAAAATTGGCTCGCAGTCAAAAAGAAAGATCTTATAGATTCACAGAGTCTATAAACATTAAAAACAGACCAGATTTTCAATGGAAATGCAGCCTTTCTTGGTATTAAGACTTGAAAGGAATTTTCTTCTGTAATTCCTCATAAAGGAAACCTGGTCAAATTCTGTTTTATTCATAGAAACTTTCTCAACAGCCCAGTACACATGCTCATTCCTGTCTCTAAACTCTCCACACATTAATTTGTCTTTCATTCTAAAACACTTATTGAGTACCTGGCATTTGTGTCAGGTGCTGGAAAATACAATGGTGAACAGAACGTAATCTTGCCATTATGGAGTTTCTAGTCTGGTGGGCCAGAGAGAAATTAATTTTTCAGAAGCCACATAAATAGACATGTACAAAATCACAGTGTATCTCTAATACAATATACAAATATTATATTTATATAATTATGTATGTATTTATATATTATGTAAATTATGCATAGTTATATATTGTATATTTATACAAATATACAAATTTTATACAAATATTTATACAAATATACAATATATAAATATACATACATAAATATATAAATATGCAGTATATAAATATACATAATTACAAACTATGATCAGTGCTATAGAGGAACACTATTAGAGACTATAAAAACAAATGGTTTGATCTACCCCAAGAGGTCAGAGAAGGCTTCCCTGGGGAAATGAATAAAGATTCTGTTGGAACCATGAAAAGAATAAGTACTACCTCATTTAATATTATACTGTGCTGGATTTTTTCCCCCTATTGTTTAAGGAGGAGGAATCTGGTCTTTTCCCAATTTCCCTTGTAGACTCTGGGCTCCTCTAGGCATAAATCATATCTCCTCCTTCTGTAACCCCCCTCCTGCCACAACCATGTTACAATATTGCAATACTCAAGATATCCTCAATTCGGTCAACTTCCATTGAAGGAGAATAGAATACAGTTTCACACCATCACCACCAAAAAAGCTTAGTAAGAAAATATAGTTCCCACTAGCCTCAACTCCTAGTACTTTGAACTAACAAATGTTTTAATTGACAGGAAATTCAAATACACCTTCCAAGCACTTTATTATTATTATTATAATTTTAGGGGGGAGACTGGATTTCCCCTGGAGAGAAATTTAAGCTGGAGAGCTGGAAAAACCCATGCTTTGTTACAAACTGGGAATTTCTCTTCACATGCTGTTTTTCTCCTGCCCGTGGTAACTGATATTTCAATATTCCCTCTGCAGCAAAGAAGCAAGCAGCACCTGCAGACCTATTCTCTTGTTCCTACCATAACAAATCGTTAATTATGCACAAATACCACCAAATTGTTTTAACATGCCACTGAGGTCACTTGAACCAGTCTCAATACCTCTTTTCTCATCTCTCCTTTTTGTTCTCTTTCCCATCTTCCTTCCCTCCCTTCTCTTTGCTTTCTAGCAACCCCTATCGTCATCTCTCTCCCTATCTCCCTCTATTGGCTCCCCTTCTCAAAATGTAAAAACCATCAAACCTGATAATCAGATGTTGCATAATGACTCCAAGCCTCTAGAGGTCAGTGATCCGGTGTGTTTGGTGAGTTTACTGCACCCCCCTCCAGTCTCCCCACCTCCCACACCAGGACTTTTCCTGCCTGAAGTTGCAAGAGGTGGGGCTGGCCTTGGAGGACACATTCATGTTTGTTGGGGGTGTACGGTACACTGAGGAAAGTAGGACTGGTGAGACAAAAAGGAAATGGCATCCCTATCCTACCTGGGGAGGAACAAACAGCTGGAAAGATATAACTGATAAAGCCAATGGGTGGGCCAAGAGCAAGACTGGCATCCAAAGAGAGGGCCCTCAGAGGGGAGTGGGCAAGGCCAAGTTAGGGAGGCTGGGTTAGGAGACAGAATTTAGAGAAATTCCCAGAGCCAAGGACATAAGAGAGAGAGCTTCCTCTCAGGCCGAATCTAGAAGAGAGGAATTGATATTGAGGATCTTGGCCCGTCAGCCATCTTATCCCCCCAGTTTTATTGAGATATAACTGACATACAATGTTGTGTAAGTTTAAGGCATACCACATGTTGATTTGATACACTTACATGTTGCAAAATAATTTCCACCATAGGGTTAGCTAACACCTCCATCATGTCACATCACTATCATAGCAAAGCGATGATGGTGTGTAGGGATTAACTGTAGAGCTCTAGATTCAGATGACCCAAATCTGAATCCTGACCCTGCTTCTTTTTTTCTTTTAGATTTTTCTTTAGTTATTTAGTTATTTATTTGTCAAAGAGGGAGTACAAGCAGGCAGAGGGAGAAGCAGGATCCCCACTGAGCAAGAGCCTGATGCGGGACTTGATCCCAGGATGCTGGGATCATGACTGTGCCATCCAGACGTCCCCTGACCCTGCTTCTTAAGCTAAAAGACCTGGGGCAAGTGATTTACCCTCTCTAAGCCTTATTGCCTAATCTGTAAGATGGGGAGAATATTACTAGCCTACACCTGTATTGTCCAACAAGCGGCACCTCCTATTGTTTTTTCTTCCACTATTGCAATTATAATAGTGTCTAACATACGGTGGGCACTGTATTTTTTCATTTTGTTGATTGTGGAATGCATATATGTGCTGTATATGAGTAATCAGGATAGATTTTCTCATAGAACAAAGTGCAACCAACCAATACAGACTTTAAACTTCTTTCACATACTATAAACATTGGCTGAACATTAAAAACTCACTTTAGCTTTGTCCCCATGGGGCCCAAGGATTGTCTTGTGCTTATTTTTCTGGATGTCCTCCTATCATACAATCGGGTTTGCTTCATTCTTTGGGAGTTACAACCTGCCAATGGAAACATCAGCATCCTCTTCCCTTAGGCCAGCAAGCTATGCTATAGAAAAGAAAACAGTCCTCTTGACCTGCACTTAGATGCAACCTTGATTTGGGGCATCCAGGAGTTATGAGGCTGATCTCTGTTCTGATGGTCTCTGGGCAAAGATCACATTTCCAGTGATGAGGATTTCTGCCACAATATGGCAGGGAAAAGGATTGCATGTAATTTGCACTCTTTATGACCCTGACAACATGATTGTTACGGCCACCATGCCAATTTGGATGACTAAAGCAAATGAGAAGAGGCCTTAAATAAACCAAGCAGAGATGTCAAAATATTAGGATGATCAGATCCCATCTGGAATACTATGTTGACTTTAGAGACCATATTTTAAATGAATACCCCAAAGCTGTGTTCCAAGGATAGCAACACGCTGAAAACAATAATGGTAATTTATGGAACACAACACACAGACATGTCAGGTACTGAATAAAGAGCTAAAAACACTTTATAAGCATCATCCCCTGGAATGTTCACCACAAGCCTCTAAAAGAGCTAATGTGGTCCCCATGTGACAGAAGAAAAGACAGAAACTAAGGAACTATAAGTAACTTTTCTAAAGTCACATCTAAAAAGCTATAAACATGGGTTATAACCTCAGGTCCTTTTCCCTCCAATATCTCTCCTCTATACAATGACAGAGATTTGGACCATGACTTTTCAGAAGGAGCTGGAAGCACTTAAGAATGGTTGAAATGGAGAAAATTTGACAAAGACAAGACATGGTGTTTATTTTCAGTGTGAGGAAAACATTTTTGTTCTATTTAGGGACAGACCTTCATTCTAGGATGGCAGTTATCTAGAAAAAGATTTGACCTAATTGTAATAGGAGTTCTTTAATAGCCGGAGCAAACTTGGGAGACATGGGCAGACCTGGGCAAGTTCTGAACATCCCAACACATTCAAGCCATGGTCTGATATTCTCCTGACAAGGATGTGGTCAAGGTACCTCTGCATCAGGTGATGGCCAGACTGTCACTTCTAAGGTCCCTTCAATGCCAAGAATATGCAATCCTAAATCAGCATTTGCACTCTGTCTTACCAGGTCACTGATACACACATGATGGCCAGCTCTTACATACAGCAGTGTCTAAAGGAAGACTCTTTGGATCTCAAATGATTAGAAATCCCAAGTTGCCTAAGCAAAAAGTCATATAAAAATGGAAATCAGTAAGCCAGTGGGAACATACTGACTCAAGCAACTGATGAGTCACATGGATGTGGATGAGACTAGAAATGACACTGTATCTAAGGTCACACAAGAAAGCCTTAGGATTCAATTAACTTCTTTTCATGGAGCTTTGCTCCATTTCTCTTGAGTGACTCTAAAACAGATTCTCTTTTACTGTCCTTTTTTTTTTTAGATTTTATTTATTTACTTATTTGAGAAAGAAAGAAAGAGAGCACAGAGAGAGAGGGAGAAGCAGACTCCCTGCTTAGCAGAGAGCCCAACTCGGGGCTCAACCCTAGGATCCTGAGATTATGACTTGAGGCGAAGGCAGATGCTTAACTGACTGAGCCACCCAGGCACCCCTCTGTCTTACTATCTTTTAATAAAAAGATGGCTGCCAGATTTTCTGTAAGATTACAATTTTCCAGGTTCAAAACCAGCAGGAAAAAAAAATCTGAGCTGAGTGTGTTTTTTACAACATTTCCCATGAATCCCGTGATTCCCTTTAATAAAACTGGCTTTGATTTTGTGCATACCTGGAACTTACTGCTATGTTCAGAGAAATGAATGGTCTAATTAGTTTGGGCTAGGCCACATGTTAAATTCCCAGAAGCACCCAGGGTACAGGGAGAGAAGTGGGAGGAGAGTGGATCTTTTTAATCATTCAGTGAACATTACTGAGGACCTACTATGTGAATAGAGCATTGCATTAAGCACTGCAGGACATACAAAGATGACAAAAATGAATCAAAACTGTGTGTACTACAAAGAGAAGAAAGGTTTATTTGTACAGAATGACATTTAGGAAGTAGCTTATAATCATCATTCTGCCTTTCTATAGAAAACATTTTTCTTATATTATGAAATCTGGGGACCATCGTACTGGTTCTCAACCAGGGAACTTTGTTCTCCAATCCCTATGCACCTTTCACCCCCTACCAGGAGATATTTGACAATGTCTGGAGATCTCTTCGGCGGTCACAACCAGAGAAATGCTCCTGGCTTCTGGTGGGTAGAGGCCAGAGTGTTGCTAAATACTCTAACAATACACAGGACAACTGGACAATATAGAATTATCCTCATAATATAGAATTATCAAGACCAAAATGTCAACAATGCTGCGTTTGAGAAAACCTGCTCTAATGGAAAGCAGATAAACAAGCATTTGCCATGTCCAGGAACCTCTCCATTATAGATGGAACTCTAGGGTACACAGCACATTTGTAGAGCTCTGAAGAGGGAACTATCCACCACCGTCATGGTAGGGACAAAGGTAGACTATCAGGCCCAGGTCCCGTTTCATGTAAAGACACAGCTAGTAATTGCTTGCTGGTGGTTGGTCACCTACACCCTTATTCTAATTAAGCCATCTGTAGCTGGAGCTCATGCCGCATTACCTTCCAGTTTCCAGACTAATCACCCCACAATCAGCAACTCAGAATCACTAGGAATCCATACCTGCTGGAAACTAGCTGGAGAGATAATGAATTGCACAGGGTTTCTGTCAAACACACGTCTTTAATTGGTCTAGAAACCTCACTTCATTTCAAAACTATTTGCTTGCATCTCAGATGGGTGTTCCAGATGTCAAGGTCAACAGAATCCTGTTGATGATCCAGGAATGGTGCCAAAAATATTTTCTGGAAACCCTCCAAGGAATTGACTTCACACCCTTCACCGTGGGCTGGAGTCAGCCAGTGGTCGTGTTAGGATTATTATTGAATTTGCGCTGCACAGCCAGACCTCATGGTCCAAAAGCTTCCTTAGCCCACAGTGAAACTCTTCTCATTTTACTTTAGTAAGTCTGAAGCAGATAGGCAGGCCAAAGGACGGAATATGAAACACTGGGATTGAAGCTGTATTAATAATTTCAAACCAGGCTTTGTTTTCCTGCCTTTCTACCTCACTTGGAATTGGTAAAATCCTGCTTTAACAAATGAATCAACTAATAGACCATATCACTTGGAGGCCATGTCTGTTCAAAAATCTCATCATCATTTTGCTTATTCCGTTCTGTCAACAGGGAAATAAGTCAGGCAAGTGTTTAACTAAATTAGCACTGATTTTGCTTAAATCAGTAGTTCTCAATCTTGACTTAACATTAGAACCACATAGAGAGGTTTTTATACATTCTGGTGCCCAGGCCACTTCCTAGATGAATTACTAGTCTTACTAGTAATTAGTAAGAATTACTAGAATTAGTAAGACTCCCTAGAGGTAGAATTTGGGAATCAGTGTTTTTTAAAGCTCCCCCGGTGATTCAAGTGTGTGCCTACCTACATGTCTCTTCTTGAACTTTATGACCTGTCACAAACAACAACTTCAGGAGGTTCAGACCGTAACAATGACCTGAGCCTTACCACCAATAATAGAGGAAGGAAGGGAGGAAGGAAGAAAAATTCACTTTGGACCATTGCCATGGGTTCATTAGTCTTGGAATTGGGTTTTATTTATGTATAACTTCCTTTGTTAACAACAGAAAAGTAACTGTTTGTTTTTCACGTGCAGCAATAAGTCAGGAATATAAAAAGGGTTTCCTACAACGCATGCAAGTGGAAAAGAAAATCATAACCATTTCAGACCAGAGAATGTGGCTATGCTGAGATAAATCATTTTCTGGTGTCAATGCCTGTTTGCCCATATTAATAAAAATATTCAGCAACAGACAACTGGGACGGGGTAGCAGGGAAGAGACTTCTGAATTTCATGTTGGTCAATTTAGGAAAGCCCTGATGACTTACATACATGTGTGTCAGCCTGAAAAGTAGACCACAGCTCTGGTATGGATCCTTGGGCTCTTGTGGGTCATCAGAGCCAAGAGAACACCTTCTACCTCCCTATGATCAGATTTTCCTAACAATGAAACGTAAAGAGATGGGAAAAACTTCCTTTCTCTCTGGTGCTGGAGAGTTCTCCAGCGATCATTCTCTTCACGGGAACTGAAACTACCCTGAGAAACTTCATAAATTCTGCCTAAGAGTTATGGTGTTGTTTTTTTTTAAAGCCTCAGTTCCTAATACAAACTGTTTCCTGAAATGGGTGACCAGCTGGAGACAAGAGATGTTTAGCATCTGCATACATGTACCTTTTATGTCTACCTCGGGCCTAGATCCCCTCTTTCCTTGGAGTGTTGTGCTTCTCAGCCTCTGCTATCTCACCGCACAAGGTCCTCACTAAATTACTCGCCATCATTCCCAGTGGAGACTGGAATGTTCGATGTCATTTCAAGCCATGAGGAGACACGGGGAGCAGGGCAGATGTGGAAAAGGTGTGGGGCTGGCGTCTACTCGACTGAGGCCTTACACCCACGGCAGGCCTCATACCTACTCTCTTACTTTATCTCCAAATCGCAGCCTTTGTAGGGTCATGAAGAAGAATGGACAGGCTTCAAAGAAGATACTCATTATATTAGTTTAATATATGCTCCATTAGCAGGGTACGGTGGTGCCTTCCTTATACTATGAATTCGTATTTTTAGGAATACTGAATATCTGGTGAATAACATCCTTCTGTTGCATTGTTCCCTCAAGGGTTAAAACTGTTACTGTATGAAATGCAAATATTTCAAATATACTCCCATCTTTAAAAACAACTTTGCTATGGAAACTCTGGAAATGGTCAAGGTGCCTTTCACATTCTGAGAGGCCGTGGTAGAAGGGCGCGCGTGAGGAGATGATCAGTAGAACCCTCACAGAGGGAGAGAGGTACTCAGTGCAGCCTCTGTTCTCTGAAGTCGCTCGGCTGGGAATGGGGGTGGTAGTCCTTTGATCTCCCACTTGCTGACAGAGCCACATTTGGCTCTCCCTTGAGCTGACATAAAGGAGAGACCAGATCCCCTTCGAGTGGTTCCTGTGCACCAGAATGCAGACAGATGGCTTGCCGGGGGGTGGGTGCCCCCAGCAGAGAGGACTGCTGGAATAACTCTGGCATGGGCTGCTGCTTCACACCTTCCCTGGTGGGCAACCAGAGGCTGAGCTCAGAGGAATCCACATGAAGGGCCCCCTGTCTCACTGGGGAGCCCTCAGGGCCATGTCCTGTGAAGCTAAACATGCCCTAGACCTTGAGTTGAAGACTTTTAAACATGTGTCTATAGGGTCATTCTCAGATGATAATAATTGTACAGTGGAAAATTCCTTTCAATGTCCCAGCACCCTGGGTAGAGGTATCATTACCGATAAGACAGGAAGGTGGTTAGGCTAAATAATGAAGAAGAGCCCGTTCTAAACCGGTTGTAATCATGGTGCTGAGGATAGGGTATTCATTACCACAAATTTAGTGGCTTAAAGCAACACGGATATGTTATCTCACAGCTCTGCAGGTCAGAGTTTCAAAATGGGTCTCAGTGGGCTAAAATCAAGGTGTCAGCAGGGCTGTGTTCCTTTCCTTCCTCTGGGGGAGAATCTGTTTCCTTGACGTCTCCCAGTTTCTAGAAACCTCCCACATTCCTTTGCTTATGGCTCCCTTCCTCTACCTTCAAAGCCAGCAGCAGTGAGGTGGGTCATTCTCATACAGCTTCTCTCTGATTCAGTCTTCCACTTCCCTCTTCCACACTTAAGGACCTTTATGATATATTTGGCCTCCCAGATAACTAGTCTTTCTATTCCTAACCTTAATTCCATCTGCAACCTGAACTCCCCTACTTGCCATGTAACCTCACATACTCACAGGTCCCAGAGATAGAGGGAGATCTATTGGCAAAGCCGTTATTCTGCCTACCACAGATGGCATGTATAAATCACAATTAGAGGGGCGCCTGGGTGGCTCAGTGGGTTAAGCCTCTGCCTTCAGCTCAGGTCATGATCTCAGGGTCCTGGGATCGAGCCCCGCATCAGGCTCTCTGCTCGGCAGGGAGCCTGCTTCCTCCTCTCTCTCTCTGCCTGCCTCTTTGCCTACTTGTGATCTCTGTCTGTCAAATAAATAAATAAAATCTTTTTAAAAAATCACAATTAGAGTTCAAGCATGCCTTTATTAAACAAACATTTATTAAACACTAATTTGCACGGGCAACATAAATAATGGGCATGCGTAAAGAAGGCAGTATGAAAAGTAACATGATGGAGGTCTTTGCAAAGGGGGTGGAGTGGCTCTCAGCTTGGGTGGGTCAAGGCAGTCCTCATGCTGAAGATGCTATCTATCCAAGCATCTCACGGCTTCTACCACTTCCCTGACAATCCTGTTGGAGCCTCTCAAAAACTGGACAATTCCTCATCATTGCCAATGTTAGTTAAGCACTTACTGTGTCCCAGGTATAGACCTAAGATGCTCTACTTACATTAACCCACTTAACGCTCATAACAAGCCAATGAAGCAAGGACTATTATCTCCATTTGGAAGAGAAGGAAACTGAGGGCCAGGATTTACATAAGTTGCCTAAGATCACAGAACTAGAACATACTTTGTCCTTCTGGTGGCTGGATTTGACATTCGTGTGGCAAAAAGGCAGGAAAAGCTAATAGTAGTAGTAATGGTAATAGCAACTGTCTGAGTGCTTTCTTTTTAACTGATTCAATGTTGTGTTTGTCTAGGAGTTCTAAGTGGTCTATGTACATTGACTTAATCCCAGCAACAGCCCTGAGATATAATTATTATTCCTGCCTTACTAATAAATAGACATTCAAAGAAATCATCACCATGGTCACCTAAGGGGAAGGTGGCATTTACTGTCTACTTAGCTGCAGACCCTGTGCTTGGGAAGAGACAAGCAGACAAAAAGTTTGGCCCCGTAGGGTGCTTCTCACAGTCCTGTGTGCATCAAAATCACCAAGAGAGGGCTGGTTACAATCCAGATGTTTCTGATTCGGTGCATCTAGGGTGTGCCCTCATAATTTGCATTTCGAAGACATTCCAGGTGATGTTGGTCCTGCTTTGAGACTCACTGGCACAGTGCCATCGGCACGGCACGCTCACTGGAGTCAGACCTGCCCTTGAATCTGGCTGTGTCACTTACCAGCTGTGCAACCTTGAGCAGAATTCCCAGTCTCTTTAATTTCACACCTGGATAATGACAATGAACCTTATCCTATTAGTCATGGTGAAGGATTTAGGTGAGATAATACATGGAAAACACAAAGCAAAAGGCAGACCCTGAGTTAACCTGGGTCTCTTTCGTCACCAGTTTCCACGCTGGACAGAGGAAGCAGCTCAGGATCAGTGCTTTCCAGAGGGCTGCCATGGACTTTGAGCTCCTTGGCCTGAGTTGGGAACTTTCCTAGCTAGTTAGATCTAGAACACAAGGCTCTGGCTACAGAAATGATAGCTGCCTTGTCCTTTCAGCACATCAGCTGTGTTGTACTTTGACCTTAGCCCTCAATAATCACATGATGAACAAGACAGTGGTTTACAAAACTTCACCACAGAATTGCAGTGAGATATGATCATGGATTCAGCACACCCCTCCCTGCCCCCAGGAACCTGGACCGCAGTTTCATCCTAGGGGAATCATGCTAGGGCCAACAATTCTATGTTCCTGGAACTTCTCCTGGTAACAGTGATGGGGAGAGAGCTTTAAAAGCATCTGTGGCGCTAGAAACCTGGGCGGTTTGTAAGGACCAAGAAAAGAGCTTGGAAAAAAAGAGTGCTTAAATGATTGGATCCTTACTTTTCTTCTTTAAAGGGAAAGCATTGTCTCACTTCAAATGTTCCTCTTTCACTCAGGTAATTGAAACAAAACCCGTAGCCAGCACCTTTTGGATATGGTGGAAGGTTAGCTTCATGTTTCCCAAGAAAAGCCCTATCACCCTACCAACCTCCTCGTCCCTGGCGTGGTATTAACCACCAATCACAACCCTCTTCTCGCACTTTCCGACACACCCGGTAGATCTTTGTTTTAAGATGCCAAAAATCACCAGAAAGAGCCGTGCTCGGAGAAACCTTTTAGTTATTAAGACATAACAACAAAATGGGTTTATTGAATATTTTTAATATTACCTCTTTTAGACACAAAATAGATTCCCGGGAGAGTTAGTTAACCTCACAAAATAAAATAAGAAGCCAATACGTGACTCATTAGAAAGATAACCTTCGGACTGAGATAGGCATTCCCTCCAGGGTCAGCAAGGCCCCCACATATCAAATCATCACAATAGAGAAAAAGATGTGATTAATACATACACACGTGCTTTCTCTCTCTCTCTCTCTCTCTCTCACACACACACACACACACACACACACACACACACGTGCACACACAGAGCTGGGAAATTTTAAAGGCCAACACCACGTACTAGGCAGCTGTTTAGTTTCAGGGTTGTTCTGTGTTTCTTCTGCATCTTCTTAGATGTAGGTGCTTTTTTTCCCCTGAAAGTGACTGGCTCGGTAGTGGCCGCCCCTGACTTCTCTCAGTATCACATATTGTTTCTATCACCAGTGGAGGAGGAGGAGGGGAGGCCGACCAGGGTTTTAGCTCCACAGGGCCTTCCAGAAACTGCCTCAGCACTAAAAGAAAAGTGAGACCTAAATTGGGTGTAAGTCTGATAGGAAAGAAAAAAGGCCCCAAAGACAGATGGGAATGCTGGTGACAGCAATTCCTTATATCATTGGTATGAAAAGTTTCAAGGAGTTTGGCACACATACATTTTCTCAATATTTTCAAGAGGCCAATAAAAGGCACATGGGATCTTTGGCCTCTTTTCTCCAGCATTTACCTTCTTGCCTCTTTCTGGGAACACACCCAATCGACCCCCTCCCCAACAAGGGATCCTTTGACAATCTTTCCCACCAACACCACCAGGAAGGCGGGCATGTGATCTAGGTGGGGCTGATCCTAGCGTCCCATCTTCCTGGCCACATGGACCAACCAAGCTGGAACAACTCTAGCCCTTCCCTGGAATAGAGTAACAACAACAGTAACAATAACTAAGGTGTGCCAAGTGAATATTAGTTGCTGGGCATACCCAAAGCACTTTACATAGGTTATCTCTTTTAGTTTGATCTTTACAACCACACTGTAAATTAAGTTATATTATTATTCTATTATAAAAGAGGAAACGGAGTCAGGAGAGAGTTAAGAAGTTGTTCAAGGTCACGACTTCCTATGGGGAAGAGCCAAGATGCTGCCTGAAGCAGTCTGATTCCTGAACCCCAGCTATGAACCATTATTGTCTATTTTCTCTGGAATTGCTGACAGCTGCTTTCCTTGCTGCTTGGGGAAAGCTGATATATGGTGGAAGAAAACAAACTTTCCCATTAGGAATTGTTTTCAGCTGCATATAATAGAAAACCCAAATAACATAGGCTTAAACAAGATTTAGGGGGTTGTTTTTCTCTTACATAATATGAAATATAGGAGAAGGCAGTTCATGGCTAGAATGCAGGCTTTTAGTGTCATCAAGGATGCAGGCTTTTTCTTCTCCTCCATCCTTAGTACATGGTTTCCACCATCAAGGTTGCTTCATTACCCAAAAAGGCTACTGGGTGCCAATCATCAGGTTATGATTCCAGGCAGGAAACAGGAATATTTGGGGATGAGGGAATAGAGCAGTTTTACCAACTCTTGAAACCCCACACTACCACCTTTACATCTTACATCTCACTGGCCACTCTGGATGAAAGGAACTGGGAATACAGTCTTCAAGTGGTGTTCCTAAGGAACAAGGGGAGATTAGGAGCAGCTCTCAGGCCCTACCGCACATGCAGATGTGCTCTAACAAGACATTAATGAGCAAGCTCCCATGTGTCCAACTCACTAGCTCATAGTTGCAAAATAGAGAAAAGAACTCAGTCTTCTGGACTCCAGGCCAGGAAATTCATCATCACACAAAGAGTCCACCTCCTAAAAAGCGGTACCTACTGTTGAATTTAGCATCCTTATAACCTCAGGAAAGCTGGCAAAATTTAGCAGAATCCACCAGCATCTCCATGTTATCTCAAGGCTCATGGAAACCCTAATGCAGGAGAACTAGCTTGTTAGAAGTGAAATATGCAGCAGGACGATGCCAGCTTTCTCCAGGGGCCACCAGGGATTGCACTGACTGACATTCCAGGCAAATCACACACACGGGCCTTCAAGTTCTGTTGCATATCCCAACCCACTGAGGACTTAGAACACCAAATCCATTCCATAAGAACCTAATCATGCAGTTATCAAAAGGCCCCCAGAGCAAATGAGAATGCTTTGTTCACAAAGTCTAATGGCCCTTGTAAACAGGCCCTGAAGTCAGATTTCTCTCTAAATTTATGAGCACAGTGAAGTTATGATATTGCATATATCAAATAAAAATGGACAGTTCTGTGACATTTTAAGACCCTTTCTCTCCTGTGTTATTCTTTCCTCAATATATATTCATATGTACACAGCATAGACTTGACTCATTCTTTAAGAATTATGTAAAAAAAAATGCAAAAGGGAGAGCATTGCTGGTAATCAACCCTGAACATCTCTCTGTCGGTATAGGATGGAGGGAGACACAGATTCTTCACAGATGTGGCACACGCCCTAAATGCACGTTCAGCTGGTCTGTGAGCAGCTCTTGCCAGCCCCCCCCCAACTCAGTGGGCTTTGTGTGTGTGTGTGTGTGTTTATGGTTCATGACTTTGCACGCTTTCCCCTCTGCCCAAAGTACTTTTCTCTGCCTTTCAATCTAATGGACTTCAATTTATCCCTCAAAACCCCACTTACATGGCACCTCCTCGAACGATCCCAAATTCCAAATTCCCTAAGACTTCCCCCAAAATATACTGCTCTTTCTCCTATCTCATGCAGGTACTTAGCATAATTATCATAACAAATTATTATTTCTTTGTTTTCAAGTCTGTCTCCCTGACTAGACTATATTTACTTCAGTACTCAGGGCTGGGTACATAGTGAGCTTATGAATGAGATCAAATTCTAAAAGGAACTGAATTGGATAACAGCTCCCATCTTAGACTAGTTTTCCCTGAACTTACACCCCTATGTTCTTGTTTCCCTCACTCAGATACTTTCGCTCTTCGAGGAATTGTGTTCAACCTTACAATGTTCAAGTTGCCTCATTCACCTGAGCAACGGGATTCAAATTTTTGAAAGCTTCAAACTCCAATTCCAGGAAATCCATTTTCTCTTTGCACACTGGTTATTTTTACTTAACTTCTCCATACCAGAGCTGGGGGAAGAGGAAAACACGTCTTTTAGCTAAGCAGTTACAGATACAAATTTTAATTAAAATTCCCTATCTGGTCCAGGAAAATGAAGTGGCTGTTATTGAATCAAAAAAGATACTGAAAAGTTCCATAAGATACTCCTTACCTCTAAGTTAGACTGGCAAACTCTGAGCTCTGCTGGAACGCATGGGCTGGGGTTGGGGGGGCTGTGGGTGGGTGGGTAGGTGGAATGAAGGACTGGATGACTGTGTTGGCAAAAGACATTTGAGAGACAGTACTTGGGAGGCCTGGATCAGATGTGGTTCATGTACAAAATGATTGGACTTACTTTGGGATCAAATTTCATGTGGTTGATGGACATAAGGAATCCCAACTTTGAAGTTAGCCAGACTAAGTTTTCAATTATGGGTTTGTCAGTTATCAAGCTCGGTTAACTCTTCCCTTTTTGAGCTTGGTCATGTTTACTGAATTTCAGTTTTATCACCTATAAAATGAAGGTGTAACACTCACAGGGTACCTGTTGGGATGCAATGAACTCATCTCTTTAAACTACCTAGTGGTACATAATTGGAACACAGCTAGCTGAGTGTTAATTTCCTTCTTTCTCATTTGGAAGATTTGGGTCAAAAGAGGCAGAGATCATCATCCCTGGTTTCTCTCCCACTCCACCCTTCTCCCACCAACTTTGGAAGGGAAAAAAGACTTAGTTTTGCCTTTGACTAGAACCAGGATAGATGCTTCCATTCATTTATTCAATGAATATTTAATTATGAATTGGACTACAGTCCCTTCTCCCAAAGAACTCACAGTCTTGGGAGAAAGCCAGATCAGTATGGAGTTATGATTCGGTCCTAAAGGCAGTAGGAAGCCATTGAAAAGATGATCATACATGCATGCACTGTAGAGAATGGATTGGAGGCAGGGAGGTATGGCAACAACGCAGGTGAGATTTTTGTACCTGATGGAAGGTGTTGCTGTGTTATGGAAGAAGAGCAGTCAGACCAGGGGTGCTCATGAACACATTTGAAAGAAGTAGAGCTGACAAAACTTGAGAAACCGGATATAATGCATGTGAGGAAGGAAAGGAAAGGGCATCTTTTCCTGAGAGGAATACAAGGTAAAGACCCCATTGCGAGAACTGGGAAGAAGGGATGACCCAGATTCTCAGAAAGTTTTTAAGGTGCAAATGAGTATGGGCAGGTGCTGTGAGGACAGGATTTCGCCCTAACTCGAAGGCAAACCGACCCTTCTCCCCAACTTCCTATAAAGGTGCAATCTCGTTTATCCTGATATCTTCCAAGTAGGTCTCTGGTTTTCAACATTCATTTCAATGTGTCCACAGCATGAGTTTCCCAGATACATGACATCAGTTCTGCCTGGGCCATTTTGCCATGTAAATAACATATAGGCAAGAACAGTATATCTTACCTTGAATTGGATATAGCCTTGATATCCTTTGGGATCAGATTACACAGAAAAATAGCCACCCTACGCATATGGGTTCAAGTGCAACTGCTCTTTTCTTGGCCAAAGGCATCGGTATGGGCATTTTTACAATAGCCACATATCTAATGATCACAAATCTTAACATATAGGAGGCCCTGAGCTCGTTGTCTAAGGAAGCTAATGTTGGCAGGCTCAGTCACTGAAGCAGCTCGCCTCCGGGCTAAGGAAATGCATTTTATCATAGACACAAGTCACAGTCTCAGACAAGCACTACTTAGTGGCCAGAACTGTTTGGCTCTGGAGCTAGACTGACTAAGTGCAATCTGTGGCTTCATGGTCTATTAGCTGCAAACTTGGGCTTCTGATTTCTAATCTTTAAAATGGAAATGATGGGGGCACCTGGGTGGCTCAATGGGTTAAGCCTCTGCCTTCGACTCAGGTCATGATCTCAGGGTCCTGGGATCAAGCCCCGCATCAGGCTCTCTGCTCAGCAGGGAGCCTGCTCCCCACCCCCCGCCTGCCTCTCTGCCTACTTGTGATCTCTTTCTCTCTCTCTGTTAAATAAATAAATAAAATCTTTAAAAAAATAAAATGGAAATAATAATCCTACCCATCTGATTGGATTATTGTGAGACTTGAATACAAATAAGGTGCATAGAACAGTGCCTGGCACACAGTAAATCCTCAATAAACATGAGGTATTATGATTTATATCACCAGATTATATATATTACCAAATATATTATTACTATTATATATTTCCGGATCCTTTCTAGAAAGATAATATTGTGCTCAGACTTGCCTCAGTCTCACATCCAAGGAAAACATCACAAATACGGAGTTAATTAAGAAGAGGTACATGAGAGTCTATCGTAGAGTCAACTCAGAATAGCTAGAGTTGGAACGCTAGCTACACAAATCTGGCTGGTGATATCTTGCAGAAGCTAAGATCATCAATGTGTTATGGAAAGGCTCAGAGCTCTATTAGAGTCCAGTGAGCTCCAACCAACCACATTCTAATGACCTAGGTGCAAATGAGTCAAAAACACATGGACTAGATTTCCTGCCGAATACACATGGGTTTCAAAATTAAGGGGAAGGAGAGCACTTGCCAAAACGCATTTCGTAATAATCATTGTTAAAATGAATGGTTCACTGAGCTGGAAACATCAATGGATCATCTGCGATGCTCATTAAACCCACAAGGCAGCAGGTTGAAATACTTAGAAAGAGATCAAAGAGGCTCCAGCTCATGGGTGCTGGAATGTTGAGATAGGAATAGATTTGGGAAGGAAAAAGATGTTTGTTAATTCTGGTCATGAATATGGCACTAGTGAGGAGAAAGAGATAGGTTGCTTCTCTGGACCAACAGCAAGATGGCATACGGGGAGATGGGATCCTGCACCTAGTTCCTTCTTTTCCTTCACCTCCTCAGGCTTGCTTCCTCATCTGAAAACTGAGGATTCTCCATTGGATGTCCTCTAAACTTCCTTGCCATTCTGAACAGCAACAGTCAGTTTTCAGCAGAAAATAGGGACGTGAATCATCTTGGTGTCTAGTAAGCCAATGCCATGTCAAAATCAGAAACAATAAGTATGCACATTTGGAAGAGCAGCATGTCCAAGAAGGGAAAACTTTTCTGATAATAGAAAATCTCTGCTTTTGCCAACTGAATGCCTCACTGAGGAAAGCTGGAAAGCTCACAGTCAGACAGGAATACTTTAACAAAGCAGTTTTGGCCCAATCTCCTGCTGCTGCAGTCATCAGAAGTTTTTGCTAATGAGCTTTGACAGGATTAGAAATATTAAAATAAATTAGAGATATGCCAAATGCACATTTTGACTGAATTGCAAATGTCTGGATGAAAAAAAGCAAAGCCAATATTCATCCAAAGCCAAATATCCTAATCAGAGAACATGCTTCTGGGATAACCACAGTAAGTCTAAGTTATTATTATTATAATTAGCTAACCCTTCTTTGCTAAATTTCACAAATGTACCATTAAGATTTGGAGCAATAAAAGGGGTGCCTGGGTGGCTCAGTGGGTTGAAGCCTCTGCCTTTGGCTCAGGTCATGATCCCAGGGTCCTGGGATCGAGTCCCGCATTGGGCTCTCTGCTCAGCAGGGAGCTTGCCTCCTCCTCTCTCTCTGCCTGCCTCTCTGCCTACTTGTGATCTCTGTCTGTCACATAAATAAATAAAAATCTTTAAAAAAATTATTAAGATTTGGAGCAATAATTTCTTAGCTTTGTCGGTTGCTAGATTGGTCCTGAGGTTGCTTGTCTCCACGTATGTCGTGCTAAGGAGTCACTCACTCTAGACTGATGGCAGAAGAGGAAGGAGAAGTTTTTTAGATACTTCATTTTTCTCTAGTACTTTCTTATTCTCATCATAGTTTATATGACTTATAGCCAGATCCACTATAATTTACCAGGGATGTTGCTCTTCTTGATTAGGAAGGTTTTCCTCTTTACAAAATTTTGAGATGGAAAAATTGGCATTCTGCTTTTAGTTCATTCACAGAAACTCTTAAAAATGTATTTGTTTTTTTAAATTTAATTTAATTTTTTTTCAGTGTTCCAAAATTCATTGTTTGTGCACCACACCCAGTACTCCATGCAATACATGCCCTCCTTAATACCCACCACCAGGCTCAAAAAAAAAAAGTATTTTTCTTGAAAGATGTCTAGGTTAAATGATTCAAAACTTAAAAATTTCTTTAATATTTAGTTTAATGTTGGGCATGCTAGCATACCAAATGATTCCACAAAAATTCTAATTATGAGTAAAACTGAGTTCTATTATTTGACCTTGTATTATTATTTTAATTTTTTAGGCACTTGTTGGCTAGGCAAGGATGTAAAGTTCTTTGCAACGTTGTCTAGCTAATACATTCTCTTGATGTTCACACTGACAGTGAATCAATTTACCTACTTAACTGAAAATTCTCATTGTTCTCATACATAAATTTAACAGCTTTTACAATAATTAGTAGTTATTGCAATATTATACTCTTGAAATTAGTAAGTGTATACATGCTTCAGAGAAATAATAGAATTTCAATGTATAAAACACATAAAGAGATTAACTCCAAGTTTCATCAACAATGCTTCCCTACATTTAAAAGTCAATATTCAGGGGCGCCTGGGTGGCTCAGTGGGTTAAGCCTCTGCCTTCGGCTCAGGTCATGATCTTGGGGTCCTAGGATCGAGCCCCGCATCAGGCTCTCTGCTCAGTGGAGAGCCTGCTTCCCCCTCTCTCTCTGCCTGCTGCTCTGCCTACTTGTGATCTCTCTCTGTCTCTGTCATATAAATAAATGAAATTTTTAAAAAAAATTGTTAAAGTCAGTATTCAAATGTTAATGACTTTGACTGACATGCTTTGTTCTTATTGTTGACTTTTGTTACAATGATTAGATATGAAAGATGTGATTGGAACTTAACCCAATCACACAATTATTGAGGCTGCCCAAGTTCAGAAAGGCCAGAAATGATACTGAGGAAGCTTTTGGCTGTTCAGCCTTCCAAAGGCAGAGGCCAATCCTGAAGTTAGGGGTTTTCGGCCAAAGCCCGCCTGCAGCTCATTTCTGCAGTGTTCACAGGGCAAAGCCTTCTCAAGAGAATTCTTTGTTCAATCAGTTTCTAAGCCTTCATTTCATTCATCAGGATTATGGTTAGAAATGGACTTCTAGAAAAATCGGAGTTTACGTTTATTTACACAAGAGGAATCTGGAAGGTGCAAACACAGGGTGAGAGAAATTAGCTGCGGTTGGAGAGAAAGAGAGACAAGGGATTTTGAGGGGGAAGCAGCTGCTATAAAGAGAGATGTTTAAAGACAGCGCTTAGGAACCGTACTGTGTAGCGGTTTTCCATTTGCTGCCTCTTCAAAGAGACTTTCATAAATTTTCTTTCAAGACTTTGATGTGAAATTTCTTTTCCTTCTAGATGAATCACATGCTTT
Organism: Taxidea taxus jeffersonii; assembly: GCA_003697995.1. NCBI lineage: Eukaryota > Metazoa > Chordata > Mammalia > Carnivora > Mustelidae > Taxidea > Taxidea taxus. The sequence goes on from ML104363.1 coordinate 121,203, forward strand.
TGTTTTTGTTTTTAGAAGAAGACATGGTCTTATTCAAATAGCAAAGAAGAAAGCCAGTCATGCTGTCCTTACAACATTATTCAAATTTAAATATCCTTTAATGAGAAATGACAAATGGAAATATGCTTCAAGCAAATTAGAAATGTTCATTTTGACTCAGCAATTCCACTTTGTGTAATCTAGAATAATTAGAAATGTGGACAAAGAGGGGTGCCTGGGTGGCTCAGTGGGTTAAGCTTCTGCCTTCGGCTCAGGTCATGATCTCGGGGTCCTGGGATTGAGCCCTACGTTGGGCTCTCTGCTCAGCGGGGAGCCTGCTTCCCCCTCTCTCTCTGCCTGACTCTCTGCCCGCTTGTGATCTCTGTCAAATGAGTGAATAAAATCTTTAAAAAAATAAAAAAGAAGAAATGTGTTCTTTTGTTCACAGGTATTCATTATACCATTATTTGTAGGAACAAAAACCAGCAGAAATCCCCAAAAGGTAAATGGTCCAGTAAATTACATTTAATCACATGATGAAATATTTATCAATTAAAATGATATTTACAAAAGCATTTTATTAATTTGGAAAAGTCTCGTGTATATTTTAAGGTTTTTTTTAACAGTATAAAATATAATTTTATGACTCTGTGATGTATTTTTACCAGGATAAAATTTATGTAGGACACAGGTGCTCTGTTTGAATCTTCCTGAAAGTTTTCCTGGCTGAAACAGTTTGGGCCAGGCTAATGGAATGGAACTTGGAACTTCAAGTGCCCGGTTGTGTGTGACTTGTAGTTCTTTGAAAACGATTTCCCCAGGGAAAGACTGACTCTACTTGGGAATGACCACTTCTTCAGCTCACTTCTATATGAATGGTGGAATGGCTTTCTACAAAGGCAAGTTAGGTGAGACCACTCAGTTCTTTGAAAAGGATCTCTACCCTACCCTACCTTCATATCTCACCCCTACTCCCACAGTCTCTGCCATGATTATCACCCACTGTCTCTTAAGACCCATGGGTCCCTATCAGTGGCTCTCAAACAGTAGGGCCTGAAGCAGTAACAGCAGCAACGCCTGGGAACTCAAGATGCACAGGACTGGGCCTCACCCCAAACCCTCTCAACCTAAGATTCTTGGGGTGGGCTGCTAATCTAGGCTTAATAAGCCTTCTTGGGATTCTGACGTAAGTTCCCATTTGAGACCACTGGTCCATATTTAACTGCAGGTGCTCCTTAGTGGTAGAACCCACTGCTACCCAATACGTACCAAACCCTGGATGAACAACATTTTAAAATTATATTTACAAGATAATTACAAATAAAAAGCTCATGTATTTTTCTTTAAAATCTACCACCTGCCCCTACAGATTAGATAAGAGAGTATGCTTATCCACCAAGCGACTGCCTTTCCTGGCTTGCACTTAGTCTTTATTGAGGGGGGCTACAAGACATAGACCACAGGTTTCCTCATTTGCCCCAGTTGGAATGTTGCTGAGCTAGGCTTTCCCTTCTCTACTCTGCCGCCCTCAATCCTCTCCCTCTACTCAAAACGATGTGTTTTCCGTGTATTTGCTGCTTACTGTCGTCTCTTCCACTACAATTTAAGATCCCCCAACACAAGCATTCATTGACTACTGTATTGCGAGCACCCAAAGCAATCTCTGACCCAGAGTTAGGTGCTTCATAATAAGAAAATGAGAAATGAACAAATCACATCCTTGGTTACATTATACAATGGCCAGGTATTTATAAGATTACTTTTGCCTGGTGGGAACATCAACGATAGCAATATTTCTGTGGATGAATTGATCCGTTTTTCATCTTATGAACATTAAGAATATGGTCACAGCTCAGGCTCCCTTTTTGGACTTGGTAGGTGACAAACTTGGAAACCTTGTATAGTTCCAGAGGCAAGGATAAAGGTTTCTATGGCTTGGGGTTTTTCGTTTAATCCCTGATTCCATTTTATGATCTTACCCTGATTTTTCCTTCTACTGCTACTGTTTATAGCTGATGTCCTATCGCTGCGTTTTGGGACTTGGAGTGTGAATGCCTAAGCCACAGTGTTTTGGTTCAAATCCCGGTCTCGCCACTGACTTGTCACGTGATCCTGGGCAAACCCTATGACCTTCGCCTGTCTCAATCTGGTGAAGTACTCAGAATAGTTACATGCCCTTGGTAGGTGCTCTCATGGTGGTGGTAAAAGAAACCCATAAATAAGCATAGAGACATAGAGAAAACAAGCCCAAGTGTTTACAGTGGTTATTTCTAGGGAGAGGGGTTGTAGAATCATATTCTTCTTATATTTTTCTATTGTTTTCAAACCCTTAAACAAAAACATATAAAAACAAAAAAGAAAGAAGGGAAAAGAAATGGCACATGGAATCCTGGACTTTTGTAACTGAATTAAAAAAACCTATGACAAGAGAATTTATTCTAGTCAAATCCTAAAGAGCAGTCCATAGATGTGTTGGAAAACAATCAACCCTCTGGTTTATCATAAGATATATGAATAGACCCTACAACTGTGAGAAATCCAAAGAAAGATGGGTCAATCATAAAGATGACCCGGTCGGTTTATCTCCCTCAAGAATTCCTAAAATTGGAATATGGACATGTAAAAAGATGGCAATGGTCTTGTATTTCTTTTATGTCTTCAACCACAACAGATGGTGTTATTTTAGGGTTTTACTCCCATTTCTAAACTCTTACCCATTTATTTTTTTAAATACCCAGCCTAGTTTTATTTTTTTTATTTAAGCTTTTTTTTTATTTAAACATATAATGTAACCCCACCACCCTCTCCCAACTGCTCTCCCCCCCACCCCTCAGTTTGTTTTATGACATTAAGAGTCTCTTTTGGTTTGTCTCCCTCCCAATCCCATCTTGTTTCATTTTTTCTTTTCCTACCACCTTAACCCCCACCCCCGTTGCATCTCCACTTCCTCATATCAGGGAGATCATGTGATAGTTGTCTTTCTCCAGTTGACTTATTTCGCTAAGCATAATACGCTCTAGTTCCATCCATGTCGTCGCAAATGGTAAGATTTCATTTCTTTTGATGGCTGCATAGTATTCCATTGTATATATATACCACCTCTTCTTTATCCATTCATCTGTTGATGGACATCTAGGTTCTTTCCATAACTTGGCTATTGTGGACATTGCTGCTATAAACATTCAGGTACACGTGCCCCTTTGGATCACTACGTTTGTATCTTTAGGGTAAATACCCAGTAGTGCAATTGCTGGGTCATAAGGTAGCTCTATTTTCAATTTTTTGAGGAACCTCCATGCTGTTTTCCAGAGTGGTTGCACCAGCTTGCATTCCCACCAACAGTGTAGGAGGGTTCCCCTTTCTCCACATCCTCGCCAGCATCTGTCATTTCCTGACTTGTTCATTTTAGCCATTCTGACTGGTGTGAGGTGGTATCTCATTGTGGTTTTGATTTGTATTTCCCTGATGCCCAGTGATGTGGAGCACTTTTTCATGTGTCTGTTGGCCATCTGGATGTCTTCTTTGCAGAAATGTCTGTTCATGTCCACTGCCCATTTCTTGATTGGATTATTTGTTCTTTGGGTGTTGAGTTTGCTAAGCTCTTTGTAGATTTTGGATACTAGCCCTTTATCTGATATGTCATTTGCAAATATCTTTTCCCACTCTGTCAGTTGTCTTTTGGTTTTGTTGACTGTTTCCTTTGCTGTGCAAAAGCTTTTGATCTTGATGAAGTCCCAATAGTTCATTTTTTCCCTTGCTTCCCTTGCCTTTGGCGTTGTTCCTAGGAAGAAGTTGCTGCGGCTGAGGTCGAAGAGGTTGCTGCCTGTGTTCTCCTCAAGGATTTTGATGGATTCCTTTCTCACATTGAGGTCTTCATCCATTTTGAGTCTATTTTCGTGTGTGGTGTAAGGAAATGGTCCAATTTCATTTTTCTGCATGTGGCTGTCCAATTTTCCCAACACCATTTGTTGAAGAGGCTATCCTTTTTCCATTGGATGTTCTTTCCTGCTTTGTCGAAGATTAGTTGACCATAGAGTTGAGGGTCTATTTCTGGGCTCTCTATTCTGTTCCATTGGTCTATGTGTCTGTTTTTGTGCCAGTACCATACTGTCTTGATGATGACAGCTTTGTAGTAGAGCTTGAAGTCTGGAATTGTGATGCCACCAACTTTGGCTTTCTTTTTCAATATTCCTTTGGCATTCGAGGTCTTTTCTGGTTCCATATAAATTTTAGGATTATTTGTTCTATTTCTTTGAAAAAAAAAAAAAGGATGGGATTTTGATAGGCATTGCATTAAATGTGTAGATAGCTTTAGGTAGCATAGACATTTTCACAATATTTATTCTTCCAATCCATGAGCATGGAACATTTTTCCATTTCTTTGTGTCTTCCTCAATTTCTTTCATGAGTACTTTATAGTTCTCTGAGTATAGATTCTTTGCCTCTTTGGTGAGGTTTATTCCTAGGTATCTTATGGTTTTGGGTGTAATTGTAAATGGGATTGACTCCTTAATTTCTCTTTCTTCTGTCTTGTTGTTGGTGTAAAGAAATGCATCTGATTTCTGTGCATTGATTTTATATCCTGACACTTTACTGAATTCCTGTACAAGCTCTAGGAGTTTTGGAGTGGAGCCTTTTGGGTTTTCCACATGTAGTATCATATCATCTGCAAAGAGCGATACTTTGACTTCTTCTTTGCCGATTTGGATGCCTTTAATTTCTTTTTGTTGTCTGATTGCTGAGGTTAGGACTTCTAGTACTATGTTGAATAGCAGTGGTGATAGCGGACATCCCTGCCGTGTTCCTGACCTTAACGGAAAAGCTCTCAGTTTTTCTCTACTGAGAATGATACTTGCCATGGGTTTTTCATAGATGGCTTTGATAATATTGAGGTATGTGCCTTCTATCCCTACACTTTGAAGAGTTTTGATTAGGAAGGGATGTTGCACTTTGTCAAATGCTTTTTCAGCATCTATTGAGAGTATCATATGGTTCTTGTTCTTTCTTTTGTTAATGTACTGTATCGCATTGATTGATTTGCGGATGTTGAACCAACCCTGCTGCCCTGGAATAAATCCCACTTGGTCGTGGTGAATAATCCTTTTCATGTACTGTTGGATCCTATTGGCTAGTATTTTGGTGAGAATTTTCGCATCTGTGTTCATCAAGGATATTGGTCTGTAATTCTCTTTTTTGATGGGATCCTTGTCTGGTTTGGGGATCAAGGTGATGCTGGCCTCATAAAATGAGTTTGGAAGTTTTCCTTCCATTTCTATTTTTTGGAACAGTTTCAGGAGAATAGGAATTAATTCTTCTTTAAATGTTTGGTAGAATTCCCCTGGGAAGCCATCTGGCCCTGGGCTTTTGTTTGTTTGGAGATTTTGGATGACTGTTTCAATCTCCTTACTGGTTATGGGCCTATTCAGGTTTTCTATTTCTTCCTGGTTCAGTTTTGGCAGTTTATATGTCTCTAGGAAAGCATCCATTTCTTCCAGATTGTCGAATTTGTTGGCATAGAGTTGTTCATAATATGTCCTTATGATTGTTTGTATTTCTTTGGTGTTGGTTGTGATCTCTCCTCTTTCGTTCATGATTTTATTTATTTGGGTCCTTTCTCTTTTCTTTTGGATAAGTCTGGCCAGGGGTTTATCAATCTTATTAATTCTTTCAAAGAACCAGCTCCTAGTTTCATTGATTTGTTCTATTGTTTTTTTGGTTTCTATTTCATTGATTTCTGCTTTGATCTTTATTATTTCTCTTCTCCTGCTGGGTTTAGGCTTTCTTTGTTGTTCTTTCTCGAGCTCCTTTAGGTGTAGGGTTAGGTTGTGTATTTGAGACCTTTCCTGTTCCTTGAGATAGGCTTGTATTGCTATATATTTTCCTCTCAGGACTGCCTTTGTTGTGTCCCACAGATTTTAGACCATTGTGTTTTCATTATCATTTGTTTCCATGGTTTTTTTCAATTCTTCTTTAATTTCCTGGTTGACCCATTCATTTTTTAGAAGGATGCTGTTGAGTCTCCATGTATTTGTGCTCTTTCCACATTTCCTCTTGTGATTGAGTTCTAGCTTCAGAGCATTGTGGTCTGAAAATATGCAGGGAATGATCCCAATCTTTTGATACCTGTTGAGACCTGATTTATGACCCACGATGTGATCTATTCTGGAGAATGTTCCATGGGCACTAGAGAAGAATGTGTATTCTGTTGCTTTGGGGTGGAATGTTCTGAATATATCTGTGATGTCCATCTGGTCCAGTGTGTCATTTAAGACCTTTATTTCCTTGTTGATCTTTTGCTTGGATGATCTGTCCATTTCAGTGAGGGGTGTGTTAAAGTCTCCAACTATTATTGTATTCTTGTCAATGTGTTTCTTTGTTTTTGTTATTAATTGGTTTATATAGTTGGCTGCTCCCATGTTAGGGGCATAGATATTTAAAATTGTTAGATCTTCTTGTTGGACAGACCCTTTGAGTATGATATAGTGTCCTTCCTCATCTCTTATTATAGTCTTTGGCTTAAAATCTAATTGATCTGATATAAGGATTGCCACCCCAGCTTTCTTCTGATGTCCATTAGCATGGTAAATTGTTTTCCACCCCCTCACTTTCAATCTGGAGGTGTCTTCAGGTCTAAAATGAGTTTCTTGTAGGCAGCATATTGATGGGTTTTGTTTTTTTATCCATTCTGAAACCCTGTGTCTTTTGATTGGGGCATTTAGCCCATTTACATTCAGGGTAACTATTGAGAGATACGAATTTAGTGCCATTGTATTGCCTGCATGGTGATTGTTACTGTATATTGTCTCTGTTCCTTTCTGATAATACCTTTAGGGTCTCTCTTTCCTTAGAGGACCCCTTTCAATATTTCCTGTAGAGCTGGTTTGGTGTTTACAAACTCCTTCAGTTTTTGTTTGTCCTGGAAGCTTTTTATCTCTCCTTCTATTTTCAATGATAACCTAGCTGGATAAAGTATTCTTGGCTGCATGTTTTTCTCGTTTAGTGCTCTGAATATATCATGCCAGTTCTTTCTGGCCTGCCAGGTCTCTGTGGATAAGTCTGCTGCCAATCTAATATTTTTACCATTGTACGTTACAGACTTCTTGTCCCATGCCGCTTTCAGGATTTTCTCTTTGTCGCTAAGACTTGTAAATTTTACTATTAGATGGCGGGGTGTGGGTCGATTCCTATTGATTTTGAGGGGTGTTCTCTGCACCTCCTGGTTTTGATGCTTGTTCCCCTTGCTATATTAGGAAAATTCTCTACAATAATCCTCTCCAGTATACCTTCTGCTCCTATTTCTCTTTCTTCTTCTTCTGGAATCCCAATCATTCTAATGTTGTTTCGTCTTATGGCATCACTTATCTCTTGAATTCTCCCCTCGTGGTCCAGTAGTTGTTTATCTCTCTTTTGCTCAGCTTCTTTATTCTCTGTCATTTGGTCTTCTATATCACTAATTCTTTCTTCTGCCTCATTTATCCTAGCAGTAAGAGCCTCCATTTTTTATTGCACCTCATTAATAGCTTTTTTTATTTCAACTTGATTAGACTTTAGTTCTTTTATTTCTCCAGAAAGGGCTTTTATTTCTCCTGACAGGGTTTGTCTAATATCTTCCATGCCTTTTTCGAGCCCGGCTAGAACCTTGAGAATCATCGTCCTGAATCCCAGATCTGACATATTACCAATGTCTGTGTTGATTAGGTCCCTAGCCTTAGGTCCTGCCTCCTGTTCTTTTTTTTGTGGTGAGTTTTTCCGCCTTGTCATTTTGTCCAGATAAGAATCCGCTGTTCTCCTTGTTAAGTGAACTTGGTCTTGGCTGGATTTCTTTGATCTTCTGGGGGAGGGGCCTGTTGTAGTGATTCTCAGGTGTCTTTGCCCCAGGCGGAGTTGCACCGCCCTTACCAGGGGCCGGGCTAAGTAATCCTCTCAGGTTTGCTTTCAGGAGCTTTTGTTCCCTTAACGTGCTTTCTGTAGAGTTCTGGAGGACGGGAATGACAATGGCGGCCTCCCAATCTCCGGTTCAGAGGAGCCGAGAGCTAGGGGCCCCAGTCTTCAGAGCGCCTTCAGAGAAAAGCGTTTAATCACTCCCGTCTCCCCCGCCTCCAGCCGCGCTCAGAGAAAATCGTGCGTCATCAGTCCCGTCTCACTGGCTTCTGGGAGTGCTCCGAGCTCACCCAGCCTGTGACCAAGCGTCTCTGTCTCTGGCAGAGTCCCACCTGGAGTCTCCGGACCCCGTAGATCCCTGAGCTCTCCCGGGTCGGAGTCTCCCCGGATCTTGTGGGGACCCCTCGCACAGAGCACCGGCCAGTGCCACAGAGCACCGGTCCGTGTCACAGACCACTAGGAAATCTCGGCTCTGTCTCCGCAGCCGACTTCCCCGCTCTAATACCTGTGAGCTCTGCGACACTCAGACACCCCCGATGCTTCTGTGACCCCGTGGGACCTGAGTCCACGTTGTCCCCGTGAGGTCTTCACCCCAGTTTAGCCTCTGGAGCGATGTCCCTCCGTGGAGCCGTCTTTTAAAAGTTCTGATTTTGTGCTCCGCCGCTTGCCAGGAGCCGGCCCCTCCCCCTGGGGTCTATCTTCCCGTCGCATTGGATTCACTTCTCCGCTGGTCCTACCTTTCAGAAAGTGGTCGATTTTCTGTTCCTAGAATTGTTGTTTTTCTTCTCTTCGATCTCCTGTTGGATTTGTAGGTGTTCGGAATGGCTTGATAGGCTATCTAGCTGATCTCCTGCTGCCTGATGTCGTCTCAGCCTCCTACTTCTCCGCCATCTTGACTCCTCCCCTACCCAGCCTAGTTTTAAATTAGAAAAAATAACATGAGATAAAAGTAACAAACAATAAAAGGCACCTTTGTAATAAAAGCCACTAAAAGCGTAAGGGTCATTTCTAGTGATGACGGGGCACTGACAGTCGCTGCTTGCCCTTCCAGATCCTCCCTTCACCCTTTTCTGTGTCCTGGGACACTGACCTCCACGGAGTTCATCATTTGGGCTCCTTTGGCCTCTTGTTTCTGTCTGTTCTGGCCAATGACCATCCCTGGCAAGTGACTGAAGGGCAAAAAGAGGAAAAGGTTGGTAGAATTGCTCCAGGCTCCTTCTCTGCAGGGCCTTGGATTGGTGGTGGTTACAGTCCTTCACCAAGAGCCACAGCTCCTGCCAGCAGCCTGCACCTACAGCTGCAAGCTCCTTTCATGTTCTAGCAACTGCTGCCTCTCATTTCTTCCCCAAGCCCAGGCTGGAAGGGCTTGCTAGCCCCCAGATAAGACACCTAGCCCTGGCCGCAGCTAGCCCCAGAACATTCCACCGTAGCTTATTGGTTTCCCTTAACTCTCCCCAGATCGTCACTAATTTCTCCACAGTGACCTTACTTAAGTGTTAGGAAGGCTGACTGATATAGAAGGAAACATGCCAGAAGAGAGGCAGTGAAGGGAACCAACCAGACATACACAAAACATGGTTCCAAGCCTCTTAGCAGTCAAGTCAAAAAGTAGAGCATGATGGATTCCATGGCTCTCCTTGTTATAACAGAAGGAAGCTTATCAGGGAGCAGAAGATATTTTTTCTCTACTCTGAGCTCGGAGAGAATTTTTCACATGCACCTTTACACAACAGAAGATTTCTTAGGGTTCATGTGTCCACAGCTCTCATTGTGTTTTGCATCTTCACATAGGAAGAAAGTGATGAGCATCAGGGACAAATTAAGTGGTGCAAGAATGAAGAAGACTCAGCACCAAGAGAGAAGGTTATTCTGTCTCACCAAGGGGATAATCATGCCAATGAGGTAACCAGACTGCCAGGAACTTTGTCCTGTTCACTGTGGTATCTTCTAGAATAGTGCCTTCTGGCACTTAGAAGATTCCCGATAAATAATTACTGAATAAAACAATCTGAAAATCTTTGTAGGACCACATTTTGGCCTTTATACATTATAGTTTCTAAATGCCACTTTTCCCTTAAGGAGGAAACATGATGTTGGGGAACATGGTTCTCATTGGTGTGATCTGAGGAGCTGTGTCAAATATTGTTGCCTGGGTCTCATGCCAAGTAATTCTGATTTCACTGTCTGGGGTTCAGCCAGGACATTAGGATTTTTTTTAAGCTCTAGCCAGATGATTCTGATGTGCAGCCCTGATTGAGAACATGGTTGAACAAAATGTTCTGAGATTGGGGTCAAGAAACCTGAGTCCAGGCTTCGATCCATTAATGACAAACAGAATTCAATTCTTCGGAGCCTCAGTTGTCCCATGTGTCAAATGAAGATTTAAAAAATATCTGCCCTGAATACTTCATAGGCTTATTGTGTGAAAAAGTAAAATTGTGTCTGTAAATTCTATACAGATATCACCATCATCATTAACACAGAGCATGAACTATGTTAACATATAAACATTAGTAACACATAAACCCACTCCTACAGTTGACTATTCTTCCTCAAGTCATATTGTAAGGTCCCACAACATCTTTTTGACATTCAAGACTTTCTTGGGATAGTACTAGAAGTCTGTAAACCATTATTCCCCAAGTTAAACAAAACACATCATATTCAGCAATAAGACTGATAGCTCAAAGTAGAGGAGAAAAAATTTTCTCTAAAACTTGATGAGCTTGTAAAAAGACATGACCAGAGTGTGAGTTTCCATGGTCATTTGGCCCCACATGAGTTCAGTCTCAAGCTAGGTCATGTTGGAAGTCCAGCTGTGTCCGGGATGGGGGGCTTGACCCCAGCATTATTCCATTCTCCAGCAGGTGTGCATCCCACGTGGTGATCATTATCTGGGGTTCTTAACATTTTAGAATCCTCTTGTCTGCTGACTCCCTTCCATTGTTTATTCAACCCTCCATGTGTGTGATCATGGGAGATTACCTTCCTTTTCCTTACTGAAAACCCCAATAGATATTTATAAGAACTGAGTCCACAAAGTTGGTGTTCCATGTTTTACAAATATAATTCTATTTAAATCTAGTGGGACATTTTGAAACTTTCTTTGGATGATAACAAATAGTAGAATTCTAATGAAAACATTTTCATAAAACTATAGATGCTCTTACATTCTGTTTGAAAAATCTGTTTTCCTTATAAGATAAATAAAGTCTAGTACACGTTAAAACGTGTTTAACGTGTACTAGACTTTATTTAATTTCTATATAATTTTCCAGGATGAGGAGTGGGAAGGGAAAAATCTATAGGTTTTTTTTTTTTCAACCTAAACTTTTCTTTAAATGTCCTTAGTCATGCAAGTACCATGTTGGCTCATCATCACACAGTCCTTTCCTAGAGCAAAAAAATCTCCCTCATAAATCTAGAAGCTTTGTCAATCACATCTGAAGTCCTTAGGAAAATCATTCTTGTTAATGCCATGATTTTAATTGGACCAAGCACCTTTGGCATCTCTTCAAGCTTACTCTAGTCCCAAATGTCAATTTATGAACTCAGATACTGGTGGAAAATGCTGAATCGGGTTGGTGTCAATCCCTAAAGGGCCATAGAATTGTGAGCATGAGGAAGGGCGAATATGAAAAAAGGGCACTTTGCCTGAAGAATTTGCTTGAAAAGACACAACTAAATATTATGTAGATGGGAAGCAAAATAGAATACCCATAAATTTCAAAAATATAAGCAAATATGTTTAGAAGGCAAAGACATCAGATATAAAGCAAGGTAGGGTGGAGGAAATTCAGAAAGGCAGTGACATTTTTTTTAAAAATACACATTGGAATGCCTTGATTCCTTGATAGCATTTATCTCATATGCTCTAATGAGTTTATATGTTTAACTTGGCAGCTCAACAATTAGATGAGAAATTACATGGTTTTGACATGTAAGACCATGCCCAGATAAAATTCATCCTTTTAAAGTATACAAGTCAGTGGTGCTTAGTATATTCACAAAATTCTATAACCATCATCATTACCTAATTATAAGAACATTTTTGTCACCCCCAAAAGAAACCCAGACACATTAGCAGTCACTACCTCTTCCCCCCTTACCCTAAGCCCTAGCAACCACCAATCTACTTTCCATCCCTATAGATGTACTGATCTTGGATATTTGATATAAATCAAGTCATATAATATGTAGTCTTTTGTATCCAGCTTCTTTAATTTTGCATCACATTTTCAAGGTTCTTCCAAGTTGTAGCATGGATCAGTATTTCATTCCTTTATATTGCCAATTAATATTCTATTATACAGATTTTCCACATTTTCTATATCTGTTCGTCAGTTGATGGACATTTGGGTTGTTTCTTCTTTGAGGACACTGTGAATAATGCTGCTATGAACATTCATGTACAAGTTTTGTTTAAGCACAGTTTTATTTCTCTTGAGTATATACCTAGGAATAGAATCGCTGGATAACATAGGAACTCTATGTTTAACATTTTGAGGAAGGAACTACCAAACTGTTTTTCAAAGTGGTTGCACCATTTTACAATCCCACCAGCAATGCGTGAGGGTTTGACTTTCTCCATATCCTCACTAACCCTTGCTATTGTCTATCATTTTCATTTTAGCTATCCTCGTGGGTATGAAGGACCACCTCATTGTGGTTTTTTATATGCATTTCCCTAAGGACTAATGATATGAGCAGTTTTTCATGTACTAATTAGCTATTCATATATCTTCCTTGGGAAAATGTTTATTCTTATCTTTAGCCCATTCTAAAATGTTGTTGAGTAGACAAGTCCCTTATTAGGTCATGATTTGCAACTATGTTCTTCCATTCTATGGGTTGTCTTCACTTTCTTAATGGTGTTCTTTGAAATACAAAAGTTTTTCAAATTTTGATGAAGTTCAATTTATTTATTTATCTTTCATGGTGCTGTTTTGTGCTTTTCAGTATCATACCTAAGAAACCATGGGCTAACCATAAGTCATGACTATGTTTTCTTCTAAGAATTTTATAGTTGTCACTCTTACATGTATGTCTATGGTCTCTTTTGAGTTAATTTTTGCCTATATTGTTAGATAGGGGTCCAGCTTCATTCTTTTGCATCTAGTATTTTTACCCATTCTGAAATTTCTGCCATTGGATTGGAGTATTCAGTAAATTTACATGTATTGTAATTACTAATAAGGCCTGATTTAAGTATCTGATTTTGCTATATGTTGTCTATATGTTGTTTATCTTTTTGTTATTATTCCTTTATTCCTTTAAAGCTGTCTTCTCTGTGGTTAAGTATTTTCTATTATACTATTTTAATTCCCTTATTTATTTTCTCATATATATGTATGTATGTGTGTATATATATATGCATATATATATTCCCTCATTTATTTTCATACATATGAAAATAAATATAATATATATTATATGAAAATAAACAAGGGAATTAATTTAGTGTTTTAGTGTTTTCCTTATTGGTTGTCCTGAAGATTAATATTAACATTTTAGCTTTAAAATAGCTCACTTTGGGTTAGAACCAACAATTTTGCTGATACATAAAAACTGTGCTCCAATATACCTTCAACACCCACTTCCTCTTGTGTAATATTATTGCCATACAAATTCCATCTTTATACATTACAAGTCCATCAACACAGATTGGTATTTACTGCTTTATGCAGTTGTCTTTTAATTCAGATAAGAAAAGAAAAGGATTTAAACAAAAACACATCTGTCCTATCTTTTATATTCAACAGTGTAGTTACTTTTACCAGGGCTCTTTATTTCCTCAAGTGGCTTTGAGTTACTGTGTAGTACCCTTTTGTTTTAGCCTAAAAAATTCCCTTTAGTACTTCTTGTAGGACAGGTCTGATATGAATGAATTCTCTCAGTTTTGCCCATTTTTTTTAGAACACTTTCACACTCACAGAAAATTTGAGAAGGTAGTATGGATTTCTCATATAACCCAGACACAGTGTTTTCTATTATTAATATCTTACTTTAGTAAGTTCCCTTCATTACAATTACAAACCAGTATTGATACATTATTAACCAAATTACACAATTTATTCAGACTTCCTTAGTTTTTACATGATGTCTTTTTTATGTTTCAGAGTCCCATCCAAGATATCACATTACATTTAGTTGCCACATCTTTTTTTTTTTTTTAGTAGGCTCCATACCCAGCAAGGAGCCCAATCCAGAGCTTGAGCTCATGACCCCAAGATCAAGACCCGAGCTGAGATCAAGAGTCCAATGCTCCACCAACTGAGCCACCAGGTACTCCTAGTTGTCATATCTTTTTTGGCTTCTGTTGGCTGTGACTTTGGCTCAGGCAGGGGTCAGCTTTGGCTCAGCTCTCCTTGTTTTTGATGACCTCAACAATTTTAAAAAGTACTGGTCCAAGATTTTGTATTCTCCCTCTACTGGAAACTTCCTGATGCTTTTCTTGTGATTAGACTGGGCTTATGGGTTTGGGAGACGAAGACCACAGAGGTAGATTTCCATTCTCATCATATAACAAGGGTAGATATTATCAATATGACTTACCATAGTTAATATTGACCTTGGTCATCAGGCTGAGCTAGTGTTTCTCAAGTCATCCATTATAAAATTACTCATTTCATACTCCATTATAAAATTTACCCTTTTCATACCACAGTCTTTGAAAGGAAGTCCTATATGCAACCCACACTTAAGGAATGGGGATTTATCCTCTCTTTTCTTGAGGGCAGAATATCCACATAACTTATTTGGAATTCCAAATAAGAATTTGAATTGGAATTTGCAAAGGAAGTTTGTCTCTTTTCTCCCATTTATTTACTTATTCAATTATTCACTTATATCATATGGACTTATTCACTATATATATGGACTTGAATATTTATTTTATACTTTGAATTATAATCATTAGTACTTTATTGATTTTATTGTTTAAATTATCCCTGCTTTGGCTACTCAAGCCCTTTCAATTGTTGCCTATGTCTTTTTGACACACCCTAATCAATGTAAGGGGTGGGGTTTTGGGTTTTGTTTTCAACACTTCTTTTTCCCAGCATTATAAGATATTCTTCTTCTATCTTCCCTGAGAAGTCCTGCAATTAGCCATTTCTCCAAGGAGCCCTGGCTCCTTTTATTGGAGAGTGATATTAGGAACCAATATCTGATTGCTAGGGATGCTCATTGCTACTGGGGTGTTGTTGCTCCTTAGGTCCTCTCACCTGAGCAAGCAAGAAAATATGTGCTGTGTTCTAACCTGTGTATGTACACATATGTATATTAAGTTAACCTGAACTCATACAAATACACACCTAATCCATTCTCATATGGATCACTCTCGCCACTTCCACTTGCTTTTCTGTCAATTCCCTGTAAATTTCTCCCAACCGTGAGGAATGTGACTTGCACTATCCACCATCCATTAATTTAACTGTTCAATTCCAGTATATATGTACAGTTAACCTGAACCTCCATGGGAAAGGACTTTGTCAATTAGAAGACAGTGTTCACATACAGTTTCTTTTGCCTTTAGTGTCACAAACTCTACACCTTTCCAAAGTTACTTAGCATCTTTTTCCACCAAGCTCTTCCCAGAGGTTGTTTCATACCTTTGTAATACAGTTATATTCTCTTATCACAGTCTACATTCCTTTATTGGATCCCCTGACCTCCTAAATCAATTTTTAAATTTGCATACATCAAGGTTTGCTCTCTGTGTTGTAAAGTCCTATGAGTTTTGGTAAGTGCATAATAGCATACGTTTCCAATAGACTATCATAAAGAATAGTTTCAATGCTCCCCAAATCACCTGTGCTTCCCTTATTCATCCCTTCCCATCTTCCTGAACCTTTGGCAACCACTGATTTTTTTACTGCCTCTATGGTTTTGGTTTTTTCCAGAATGCAATGTAATTGAAATCATAGACAGCATTTTCAGACTAACTTCTCTCACCTGACAATATGCATTTAAGTTCATCCATGTCTTTTTGTGACTTCTATCTCTTTTTTTAAAAAAAAACACAAATGATATCCCATCATCTGGCTATATCATAGATTATTTATCCATTCACCTAATAAAGGACATCTTGGCTGCTCACAGTTTTTGGCAGTTATGAAGTAAGTCACTTGTAAATACTGGCATTCAGGGTTTTGTCAGTTTTTGTAAGATGTAAGTTTTCAGACAAATTGAATAAATACCAAGGAGCACAACTGCTTAAATGTATGTTCTGACTCCTTACCTTTATATGAAATCACCAAACTCTCTTTGTAGCTGTGTCTCATCTTTGTTTTCATAGAATAGTTTTGTTGGATGTAGAATTCTTAGTTACATTCTTCATTCCTTCAGAACTTTGAAGGATGTCATCTACTGCCTTCTGGCCCCCATGGCTTTTGATGACAGTTCATTTGTTTAACTAAGGATCCCTTGTATGTGATGAACCATTTTTCTCCTACTGCTTTCCAGATCCCTCTCATTTTTTTCTTTGGCTTCAATGGTTGAAACATGATGTGGTTTTTTTGTTTTGTTTTGTTTCATTTTTTTTTTTAAGATTTTATCCATTTATTTGACAGAGAGAGATCACAAGTAGGCAGAGAGGCAGGCAGAGGGGGGGGGAAGGGAAGCAGGCTCCCCGCTGAGCAGAGAGTCCATGCGGGGCTCAATCCCAGGACCCCAGGATCATGACCTGAGCTGAAGGCAGAGGCTTTAACCCACTGAGCCACCCAGGTGCCCCTGAAACATGATGTTTTTAGATGTGGCTTCTGACACTTTCCTACGTGCAGTGCACTGAGCTCCTTGGATGTGTAACGTTTCCATATATGTGGGTATTTTTTTGTCCTTGCTTGCTCCAAATATTTTTCCAGCCCCTTTTTCTACTTTTGGGAGAAAGAAGAAAATCTTCTAAAGTTCCCATTATGGATATGTCAGTATACGTGATGGTGTCCCACAGCTCAGTGAGGCATTCTTGTTGTTATTTTTCATTTTTTGTTTCTGCTTCTTAAACTGGATTATTTCAATTGACTTATCTTCAAGTTTGCTAATTTGTTTTATGCTAGCTTAAATCTACTGCCAAGCCTCTCTAGTAAACTGTTTTTTCAATTATTGAACTTTTCAACTTAAAATTTCTATTTGAGTCTCAATAATTTTTATCCCTTATTGTAGTTCTATCTAGTGTATTTATTACTCTACATTTTTCTTTCATTCTTTAGACATTATTCCCTTTAGTTCTCTGCACATATTTGTAAAGGTGACTTAAAGTCTTTGTCTAGGGAGTCTAACAGTTGGACCTCCTTAGGGACAGATTCTGTTGCCTTCCTTTTCTCCTGTGATGAACCATATTCCTTGTTTCTTTGCATGTTTTATATTTTTTTTTTGGAATCTGGATATTTTACATAATAGAATATGAAAATACCTAAAATAAGACTCTTCTTCTCAGGGTCTGTTGTAGCTGATCATTGTTGTTGTTGCTATTTGTTTGCTTTGTCACTTTCCCAGTTCCGTTTTTTTTTTAAAAAAAATCTGTATTATTTTTATTTTCAACCACTGAAACACCTTTCTGTTTAGCTCAGTGGTCAGTTAATGATTAGACAGAGTTTCCTTAAATGCGGTGAACCAATGAGTTTTCCCACAGTTTTCTGAGGGATTCTATGTGTATGCTGTGGCATGGCTTCACACTGTGACTGTTTACGAATTCTGTCTTAGCCTTTACTACTTGTTTACACAGAGTCTCAAAATTAGCCAAAGACTAGAGATTAGAGCCTTCCATTTCCTTGGTGCGCACATGTATGTGGCCTTCCAGACTCCCAGTCTTACGTTGGAGCTCTTCAAAGTCCTCTACTGACCTCTCATTCTTTAGCTTTCCCTTTGGAAAGTCCCACCTAGTATCACTGCCTGTAGTGGTTATGATGCTAAAAAAATCACCATTGATTTTTTCAGTAAACATTCTGGGGAAAGGAATTTCCCACAGATTAAGGTCTTAGTGAAGTTAAATAAAGACAAGTTCTATAAATGAGGTTTTCAGGCAGGTGCCAGATGTGTGAAATCATGATAAATCTCTGGATATAAGGCTGTTGGGGCAGGGAGGGTTGGGGCTCCAAGCTCATCTGCCCTCTTCAAAAGATATTAAGCTGCTTCACAACTCCTGTGCTTGTAAAGCTGCAGGTTTTGAAGGCTATGATGGAGATGCAGAGAGGAAGATAAAACTAGGGGTAAAGTGCCACAGAACTTGCTATCCTTATCAAGATTCAGACTTTCTTCTTTAAGTAAACACTCCTTAGAAGTGTGCAAACTTTTGATTAGTCACCATGAGAAAGTTAAAATTTGAAAAAAAAAATTCTTATGTTCAATTGGCCAACATCTAAGTACATCATTAGTTCTTGACGTAGTGTTCAACAATTCATTAGTTGTCATTGATTTTGTTGCTTTTATTGAAGAGTAGATTCTTGGAGGTCTTCATTCTGGCCATCCTGAATGTATTTCTCTCTTTCATTTAATAATTCTTTTTTTTTTTTAAGATTTTATTTATTTGTCTGAGATAGTACAAGCAGGGGGAGCAGCAGGCAGAGGGAGAAACAGGCTCTCTGCTGAGCAGGGAGCCCGACTTGGGACTCAATTCTGGGACCCTGGGATCATGACCTGAGCTGAAGGCAAATGCTTAACTGGCCGAGCCACACAGGCGCCCCAAACCAACCATCTTTTTATATTTTTTCTAAATTTGTATGCTAAAAAATGTTCAAAAGTGCAGGATAATAAAATTTTGAAAAAAACTGGGACAGGGGCAGAAGGGGAGGGGTGAGGAAAGAGGAGGGGGAGAGGGAGAAAGAGAATCTTTAGCAAGTTCCAAACCCCGCATGAAGCCTGATGCAGGACTGGATCTCACAACCCTGAGATCAAGCCCTGAACCAAAATCAAGAGTCAGACGCTTAACCTACTGAGCCACCCAGGCACCCCCAAATTTTGAATTTAAAATAAAACATAGGTAGTTATCTCAGGAGACTAAATGTATCTAATATACATAATACAGTATATGTATATATGTAATAAATAAATTTTTTTCACTCAAGAACTAAAAACATGTTTAGATTCCATAAAAAATAAAGTGACACAAAACACTAATTCTTCTTTTTGGTTCACTTGGAACAGCCATCTTCTCCTGCAGAAATTTTTGAGTAATTCCATTTCAAACTCACCAGACCTCCCAGATTTATTCATAATAAATAACTCCAATTCATGTAATGACAATATGTCTCTCTTCACTCTGAAATCCACTCTAAAAAAACAACGTGGTATCAGACAGTGATTAAATAATGTGACCTCGTGGCCATCTTCTGGTGTGGCAGCAGCTCAGTCATCCTCCATTCATTTCTCACACTTACTTGAAAATCTTTGTTTTATGGCAATAAATCTCCCTTTCCAAGCAACTGCAGATATTGGGCAAACTGAGGACAAAAGTTTCCGAATTTAAATCTGAAATGTAAAGGTGGATTTTGCCTACTTTTAAAAGTAATTGTTTACTTTTGATTATAAAAATAGCATAGCTGTGGTTAGAAATTATAAATGTATCCAAAATCAAAAGTAAGAAAAAAGTCACCTGTAATCTGATCAGGCAGATATAGCCATTTTTAATATTATGGTGTCTTTATTTTCTACACACACACACACACACACACACACACACACACACACAGAGGCTTCCCTGGGAGAAAACTGTCTCTAAAATTTAGTCATACATTGGGATTCCATGAAAAGGAACAACACAAAGAAGGGGGAGTCCTGACCAGAGGAATGATTCTGGGAAGGGCAGCCCTTAGCCATGCATCCTAAGTTGCTACTGAAGGCTGACTCCATATGCTCCTGGCCCACCTCTAAGTTCCCTGTCAGCTACAGTGGACTGAGAGCTGCCTCTCTCTGATTTTCAGTCTGTGGATTCTCTGGAGCATCAAGAAATAGCAATGGACGGGTGCCTGGGTGGCTCAGTGGGTTAACCCTCTGCCTTCAGTTCGGGTCATGATCCCAGGGTCCTGGGATCAAGTCCTGCATCAGGCTCTCTGCTTGGCGGGGAGCCTGCTTCCTCCTCTCTCTCTCTCTCCGTCTGCCTCTCTGCCTACTTGTGATCTCTCTCTGTCGAATGAATAAATAAATAAAATCTTAAAAAGAAAAAAAAAGAAATAGCAATGGTGTCAGGGCTGAAGGCCATTCATGGGCCAATAGCCAAGGGTTCCTTCCCACCACTGGGAGTCCCACCTACCAGGAGCCAAGACAGATGCGGAGCTCTGAGGAAAGCAACCACACACCTGATGTCAAGCTGACTACAACAACGAGGATGGAAGGGACCATGATTCAAAATTACTAGAAGTTATACTTATTCTAGATAGAGGTTTTCCCCTCTGATCTCCAGTGCCTATCCTAAGTGCTCACAAAATGTCTCAATTACCAACACAGGATTCACATAGTATCCCTCAGACCAAAGGGTCCACTCTATGATTTAAGGGTTTTCTTCAGTGGGCACATAGCCATGGAATTCACTGCTCCTACCACACAGCACATCACACAGATCTTGGTTTCCCTGACCGAACTTTGAAACAGTCTCTCATAGGCTCAGCTGAGGTCCCAGCTGGAGGACAACACGTTGTGGAGTTGGGACACTGTCTTTCCAAATGTGCAGAAAAGACCATTCATGATGCCGTGTCCCCAGTAGCTGGAAGACACGTGCCAGGAGCCGTGGGTGGCAGTGACCTCAGCATTCCCAGTAACCTGCTTTGAAGATTTGTGTCTCCATCCCCTCTTTTAGGTTCTGCAGGATCATGATCTCCAGGAAGAGGTAGGGGACACTTCCATCAAGAGATATAATTAAAGTTTCACTCAACCTTAATTTATAACTACCATCTGGCTATTTTGTGAATCTGATGATAGTAAGCCACAAGCAAAAAAAGAAAAAGAAAAAAAGAGGCAGTTACTTTATTGTTGGAGGAAGCCAACCTGGCAGACACTAAGGTTTTTCTTCTCTGTAGTGGAGGCAGGAGAATGTAGGGCCCTGGGGGAATTCACTACAGGAGAGGTGGCCGTGAGGGGTAAGTCTTGGTCCTTCCTCGTCCAGTGATAATAGCTATGAACATCAAGTCATAGCAATCACAGCTTTCAAGGGCAAGGTAACCAGACCTCAGACCCCCTTAGGGTTGAAAGTCTGGATCATCCCACTGGGAGAGCAGCTTAGGCCTGAAAGGCTGGCCAGAGTGAGAGAGATCTAGAAAGAATACAAAGGAGGGATAGGTAATGGATTTTCACTGTGGCCTCAGATCCAGCTGCAATCAGCAACTGCAGCCTCTTGTATAAGCCCTTCCAATTTTAGTCTTTTTCTCCTGTTAGAGATGTGGCTGTCCATCACCTTGAACAACACAGCAGGTGGACTCCTGGGGCCCGGGTGGATCTGAGTGGTGGAAATTTCAGACTGAACAGGTTTGGGGCTGCTCCACCTTCATCCCATGGAAAGCTTGAGGCAAGAGTCAACTGCCCTTCTCAATTACCTCTTTTTGCTTATCTGCCTGGGTCACTTTAGCACCTCAAGAGAATTTGTTCAGCCTGCCCACAGGGCTACTGCAAATGCCAGGGATGTCACACACCCAGGAATAACCCTCAATCCATGAAGGACAGATATCAGTAGATAAACACCACAACGTCCTTGTCTCTATGGAGATCAATTCTGGGCCATATTCCATATGGTTTCTCAACAGGTCCCCGTGGGGTTTGAACATAGTTGAACACATGAGTGACTTTGGTAAGTCACTCATTACTGCACCTTGGACCAGTTTTGCCTCAGTTTCCCTACATCATTACTTGCACTCCTCGGGATGACTTTCCCAAGTAACTTACCTGCTCTCTAACCCTTGTTTCTGGGTCTGCTTTTGGTAAAACTCAAATTAAGACAGTCTTTTAAAAGTTAAAAGCAAAAGCACCAATAAGGAAGGAAAAGAGACAGAGATGGTACACAGGAAATGTGAGTGGAAAGTACAGAGACCACAGGCACATCCTCACTGAAGTCCACATCAAGGACGTGAAAGAGGGACAGCTGGAAAACAGCTGAGCACAAGATTCCAACTGGACACTCTGCATGGATGGTAGCCTAAGCAGGGCACACTCACTCCTGAAGACAGAAGAGAAGTGTTGGGAAGACTTCCAGGAAATCTTATCAGAGAGAAGCACATGAATACAAAAGGCCCCAGGGGACATGGAAAGTTTTCATTTATTCACCCATTCATTCATGAACTCAATAAATATTTATTGATGGCATGTCAAGCATCATTCTAAACAATGGAGATCCAGCTAGGAATAAAATAGAAAAGACCTTGGCCCCATAAAGCTTCAATTCTAGAAGGAAGAAAGCACACACTACTAACTCTCTAATACGTCAGTCAGGTGAGAAATGCTATGAAGAAAAATAAAAGTAGAGACTGATGGCATTTGTTTTGTTTTGTTTCAAGATTAAGGGATGTATTGAGGATTCGTTGATAAGGTAACATGTGGACAGAGACCTGAGCTGAATCAAGAAGCAAACTATGTGTCTTTCTAGGAAAGGAGCAGGAATAAGGCATGTTGAGGGCAAAGCTCTGTCCTGGACCCAACCCTTCAGTAAGATATGGATGAAGCAATCGGCTTGATGAGTGTATTCATTTCTATTGGTGACGTAGCAAACTGCCACAAATTTGGTGGCTTAAACAATACAAACTTATCATTTGCACTTCTGGAGGTCAGAAGTCTGACTTGAGTTTCACTGAGCTAAAAATGAGGGCGTAGGAGGGTAGGGTTCTCTTCCAGAAGCTCTGGGGTAACATCCCTTTCCTTGCCTTTTAAGCTTCCAGAGGCCAGCTAATGCTTTTCCTACCTCATGCCCCCCTTCCTCCATTGTAAAGGCCGGCAATGCTGCACCTCTCTGACCCTTCTTTTGTCCTCACATCTCAGCCTGACCACAGCCTCAGGAAAGGTTCTCAGCTTTTAAGGATTCATGTGATCAGAACGGGCCCACCCAGATAATCTAGGATAATCTCAAAATGTCCTCCACCTTAATCACATTTGCAAAGTCCCTTTTGTAAAGGTATCATATTCACAGGTTCTGAAGCTTAGAGCATGGACAACTTTGGGGACCATTTCTTGGCTGGTCACAAAGAGTTTGGAAGAAAGATGTTTGTACTTTTAGGTCAGCACCTTCTTCCTTTCTGGAAACCTCCCTACTGCAGGAGGAACCCAAGGTCCTTCATGCTATAAGTTTTATAGGAAAACCTCCCTCCCTTGAGAAGGGCTGTAAATGGCTGGAACTGGCTGGCCTCGGGGTCATTGTGACCACAGATCTAAAGTCATGTCATTTCATGTTCTCCAATTCATCTGTAATAAAATGGATATTTTGGTCTTTGTTTGAGTCTTACATCCACCTCTCAGTTGGTTCTGAACTTGTGTGAGAAAGAGAAGGATCTTATTTGTTCAATATCTAAAACCCCAAGATCAACCATAATTCTATGAATATCCCACTGACATCTTTCATTCAATGCATCTACAACTAAAGACATTATCTCTCTTTTAGACTAATTTTTCTTCCCGTGGTCTCTATTTTGTTTCCAATAAATTCGTTATCTTCCACATCTGGGGTTAAAACGAGGCTCCCCATATCCAGTAAATCACTATCCTTGTAGTTTGGGTCCCCTAGTCCTCCTCCACAGCTCTGCTCCACCTCTAGTTCAGATCTTTAGCATCTCTCCCATGTGTTCTTGTGATAGTGCCCTAAATGGTCTCCCTCTTCTCAGAATTGGCACCTCCCCCAACACAGCCATCGACCTGCCCAAGAATGGCTGTCCCAGCAGGATCATGTAACTTCCTCTCTCCAATACTCAATGGACTTAAAGCATTTAGTAATGGCTATTGCCTACTCCTTAGACTGGCATTCAAAGCCCTTCATGCAAGGACTTGGTATCTGCTCATCTTCTCTTATCACCATCCTCTCTCAATTTATGCTCAGTAATTCTGAGCTAGTTGCACTTGCCCTTACAAGTGCCGCTTTCTCATACCTATCCATTCATAGACTGTTCTTTCTTTAAGGTCCTAAACCACCCAACCCCATCCCACCCAATGTTACCACTTGTCTCCCTGTAAAATGAAGGCAAGGCAACTTAAAATTTTTCTGCAATGATACAGGGTAGATAAAAGAAAATAAACAATGAAACTGAGTATCATGCAATTATATGATTTATATTGATCCTATACAATTTGTATCATTATTTCTTCATTTTGTTCAAAACTAATTGTTAATGATAGAACTGTGTCTTCTGGGCGCCTGGGTGGCTCAGTGGGTTGGGCCTCTGCCTTCGGCTCAGGTCATGATCTTAGGGTCCTGGGATTGAGCCCCACATCGGGCTCTGCTCGGTGGGGAGCTCACTTCCCCCTCTCTCTCTGCCTGCCTCTCTGCCTACTGTGATCTCTGTCTGTCAAATAAATAAGAAAATCTTAAAAAAAAAGAGAGAGAACTGTGCCTTCTGTACCCTGAAAGACAGAAAAGGAACAAAGACAACAGCTAAAATGGCAGAGGAAGCAGAACTAGGTCAAGAGAGCTGGGGTGTTCCTTTGTCCAAAGTCTCTGGTTTTTTATCCCCAGAGTTTGGCAAAATCCATGGATCCCTGTGTCCCAGGAACATAACCAAGGTATGATACTCCACCATGGTTTCCAACTCCAGCTTTTCCTGAAGAGTGCTTAAAATGGCAAATTCCAATACCACCCTCTAAGCCTACTGAATCAGACTCTCCAGAAGCAAAATTAAACAGTGACAGTTTAATCCCCCTGAATTGACTCTATCACACAGCCACTGTTTAGGAACTGTGGTTGTCTTGTTGTAGTTGTGTCACATGTGAACCCACATGGAGATTATTAAGTCTCTCACCAAATCCTAAACTAAGATTTATAAATTCGAAACTCCCAGGCAATGGGAAACAGTAGGAACTATGGCAAACCGAACACCCGTGCCCAGCCACTGTTCTATTTCAGGGAATGCCCATGTGGAAAATTGTGTAGGGTTGAATGTTGGCCCCCAAAATAATATGAACACATCTTAATCCCCAGAACCTACATAATCGACCTTTTTTAAAAAAGAGTCTTTGCTCTTGCAATGAAATTAAAGGTCTTAGGATAAGATCATACTGGATTGCCTGTGGGCCTAAATCCGATGACAGGTGTTCTCATTACAGCAAGGCAGAGGGAAATTGGACACAAAGAGGAGACAGTGTGAAGAAAGAAACAGAATGTAGTATGCGGCCACAGATCAAGAGCAGTCTGGATACACCAGAAGCTAAAAGAAACAAAGATGGATTCTCATCTTCAGTCTTCAGGGAGAGCATGGCTCTGTCAACACCTCGATTTTGGATTTCTGGGCTCCAGAACTTCAAGAGAATACAGTTCTGTTGTATTAAGCCATCAAGTTTGTGGTGACTTGTTATGGCAGCCACAGGAAATTAATACAGAAGTGTATCTAATGTTACTGGGTTTTCCCACTTTCTAAAAGAAGGCAGAAATCCAGAATTTTTATATGTAAAATCTCATATTTAAATGTTGACAATTTTTTAAATGTTCAAGTATTCAACCATCCAAACAAAACACATCTGCATGTCGATTCTGGTGCCAGTTTGCCATCTTTCTGCTAAATATTCACAAAGCCTTCCTAATGTTTAACCTTTCCTCAGACAACTTGAATTTCAATGCATGTCTAAAAATCTGACTTTTATTCTTCATGGAGCTTGTTCCAGAAATAGGCTAAATTATTTTTTGAAATCACAAAGTAGGAAGTAAAAATAATCTTTCTCTTTACATCCATCATTGCTTAACATAAAAAGTGAGAAAAATTTCAAATCCTCTGTTTGACTTAAACTTAGGAATATGAACACATTTATTTTTTGAACTTGGCATTTGTCTTTCAGCCCAAATCTGTGTTGCAGAGATGGTTGCTAAATTTGGCCTGTTCGTACATCCACTCTTGTTCGACTTTGACCAGCAAATACTAGCTTGAAGGCCAATGGCCCTGTCAGTGGAAATCAACTGGTTCCCCACCTTTGCTGCCTGCTCTTGGCCTTTCCAGAGGGTCATGAATATACTAGCACTCCCTTATCTACAGTTTTGCTTTCCATGGTTTCAGTTACCTGCAGTCAACCACCCTCCAAGAGCACATGATCCTCCTAATAAATCATCAGAAGGTCAGTAGTGGCCTAACACTACAACACAATGCCTACATCACTCACTTCATTTCATCACATAGGTATTGTAAAGCATTGAAACCATCTCACACCACCACAGAAAGAAGAGTGAGTACAATACCAGAAGTTATTTAAAAGTATGTAAGATATGGGGGGATAAAACATAGCATATATGGGGTTTGGTACTGCCAATGGTTTCAGGCATCCACTGGAGATCTTGGAATGTATTCCTCCCAGATAAGGGAGGAGTAGAGGTGACTCTAATTGCTGTTAGATTTCATTTCTCTAAGTCATTTTAATTTGCCATCTCCCCATTAGCATTTTTAGATTGCTAAATCCTTTTGCCTGGATTCCAGGGTAATTTTTAAGAGGAAACAACAACTAAGCCTCCCCATATTTGGGCTAGGACTGGCCAGCAGGAGACCTAAACAGCTGCATGACCTTGGCCAGCTCTCTTCACCTCACTAGGCCTCAATTTCCTGTAGCTGATCTCTGAATTTCCTTTCAGCTTTAAAAATTATTTTGACAGTGTAATTTAATTATGCAATAAAATCTCAAATCTAGTTCATCTTTTTTCAGACTCACCCAAGGGTAAGGAAGGCAGGACACATGTCTGATTCCTTCACCAACCATTATGGGGCTTTCACCATGCAACAGACCCTCTGCCAAGTGCTGGGGCACAAACCTGAGCACAACACGGACCCTTCCTCAAAGATCTTGCAGTCTTCTGGAAGTTGGGAGTGCAGCTACAAAGAGATCAGCAGTTACAATAGAAGGTGATGTGAGAGGACTACACAAAGCTCAAGGGAAGCGTAGGGAGGCTGAGGCAACTCACATAGGAAGAGTCAGGGGAAGGCCCCTTGAGGAGGTGTTGCTTAAATTGGATTTGCAGAATGAGCAGGGGTTAGAAAGGCCAGAAGAGAAACAGCAGTCCGTGCGAAAATATAAAAGAATGAAATTTCTTTGAAAGTGCATGGGACTCAGAATGGCCAGTAACTATTAGCTGAATGAATAAAATGGGACAAGAACAATAAGAATTAAACCACATTCTAGTCCATTCCTTCAAGGAATATTATTCGACAGATGTTGCTAAATAGATGTGAGTCAACAATCTTACTGCTAAATGAAATCTGGGTGATGTCTGCCATCACAAGGGCTCACAGCAGAGAGTTTTCCTTTTCCACATCCCTTTTTATAAAACTTTAATCCTTGGGTGCAGAACAGATTCCTTACCATTTCCCACCTTTTAAATTTTGTTGCTTCATGACTCTGTCACCCAAATGCTGTAAATATTCACAGCACACAAACAGGAAGTCAAGAATAAGATAAAGCTTTCAGCCTACTATAAAAGACCTCAAACTACTGCATTTCTATGTGAAGGATATGTTCCTTCTAGTTTGATAAGAGTGAGATTTATGGCAACATAAAGTGAGTCCCTATTCCTGAACATTCAAACATGTAAAAACAAGATTTACAGATCATGACTTTCCAACACTCTAAAGTGTGTTGTTTTTTTTTTAATTATATTTATTTAGTTGTCAGAGAGAGAGCAGGAGCGAGCACAGGCAGACAGAGTGGCAGGCAGAGGCAGAGGGAGAAGCAGGCTCCCCGCTGAGCAAGGAGCCCGATGTGGGACTCGATCCCAGGACGCTGGGATCATGACCTGAGCCGAAGGCAGCGGCTTAACCCACTGAGCCATCCAGGTGCCCCTCTAAAGTGTTTTTACAAGTTGTTCCTAAAGCTGATACCTTCCAGAATCAAAGGAATCAGGCAATGAAAGAAAAGTATAAAAAATAGTCAGCAGTCAACAGCTCTTTGTAAACTAACCTGCTACAGAATTAACCTGTGGGCAAAAACTCTCTAGAACTTCAAATTTAAAAGCCTCACCTGGGGAAAACTGAATGGGAAGAAGTCAGAGAGGGAGACAAACCATGAGACATTCTTTTTTTTCAAGATTTTATTTATTTATTTGGCAGAGAGAATGAGACCACAAGCAGGCAGGCAGAGACAGAGAGGGAGAAGCAGACTCCCCGATGAGCAGAGAGCCTGATGCGGGGCTCGATCCTAGGACCCAGAGATCAGGACTGGAGCCAAAGGCAGAGGCTTAATCCACTGAGCCATCCAGGTGCCCCATAAGATGCTCTTAACTATGGGAAACAAACTGAGGGTTGCTGCAGGTAAGGTGGGTGATGGGCATTAAGGAGGGCTCATGATGTGGTGAGCACTGGGTGTTACCTGCCACTGAAGAATTGTTGAACACTACATCTGAAACTAATGATGCACTGTTTGTTGGTTAATTGAATTTAAATTATAAATAAATAAATAAATAAAAATTTAAAAGCCTCACCTGACCTTTTGTTTAGAACCAATTTTTTATTTTTTCAGGAAATTCAGCTGTAAGAATTTGTTAGCATCTTGGGAGAAAGAGGGCTGAAAAAATGTACACCATCTATTTTCTTTAAAGAATAAAACCATGACAAATAAGTGAATGTATGTCCATATTCCCAGCGTGTTTATGCAACAGTTTCTAGACTCAGTTCAACTAATTTTATTCCAGACAAAGCCCTGGAGAATCCAGCAAAACTACTTGTGACACTCTTTTAAATGCTGGAAGGCATATTGCACAAAGAAGGCTCTCACGACCTGGCAAAGGCATAAAGGGATGGAAACAACCACCAACCAGCACAGAAAAATTAGTCTGGACATTTAACAAAAAGCCAAAGGCAGAAAACATCCTGGTACATAGTCTTGAGCCCCTTTCCTGCTCTTTGCATCCACTCCAAAAACTTTTTGCTTCCTCGCTGCTGAAGATGGGAATTCGTTCTACCAGTAGTCATAATGTATCCTCCTGTGTCTTGAGAGACTCTCCAAACCCTTTCTTAGTAGAATGATTTGATCCCACCCACTTAGCTCCCCCAGAGGGACAAAAAAAAAAAAAAAAAAAAATCAGAAATAAGGACCATTAGAAATAGATGAAACAAGTTCAGGCACATTTTGTTGCTGGTGTGATCTCTGATTTAAACTATTTTGTATATAAACCATGAACACTTGTCAGAAGACAGTATTCTGCAAAACTAAACATTTTTCTCTTAAACATTCCCTTATCTGCACCAGACTTAACTTGATATGCCTGAGGTCGTATTAATTTTGCTTTTATCTGCTTCTCCTGGAGAGTCATGATTTTATTTACCTTGAAAATTAATCAGTAAAATATGGAAACTTGAAGAAAAAGGAATACGAATCATACTCTTAGTCTTTGGGCTTTACAGGTGGATCAGGCTGGAGTTAATTTTCCTTTTCTTAAAAAAATTCAAGGGACGCCTGGGTGGCTCAGTTGGTTAAGCAGCTGCCTTCGGCTCGGGTCATGATCCCAGCGTCCTGGGATCGAGTCCCACATCGGGCTCCTTGCTTGGCAGGGGGCCTGCTTCTCCCTCTGCCTCTGCCTGCCACTCTGTCTGTCTGTGCTCTCTCTCTCTCTCTAACAAATAAATAAATTAAATATTTTTTTTAATTCAAAAATATTATCTTCCTGTACCATCATCTTTAGTTTAAGGGAGCTCTTTACTATTTTCCAAGGGAAGTGCAGAGACTTCTAAATCTAGAAGTTCTTTAATTCTCAGAAAACTATGATCAAGACAAAGGACTGAACTTGACCTAAATGGAGATCTGATGCCTCCCTCCCATCTGGTCTGGAAGCCACTGGCTTTGGGTCCTGTTTATTGCCTGTAACCTCCTTCAGGGCATAACAGAATCTCACTTCTCTCTGGACCTCCATCACCAGATATATATACAGTAACAGATGTTCAAAAATGATTTGATGAATTAATTTAATGGCAAAAGAACATAAACATCTCCGAACATATTAAACAAAATAAGTCAATCAGAGGAAAACAATTATCATATGATCTTATTCATATGTGGAATTTAAGAAACAAGGCAGAGGATCATGAAAGGCAGAGGAAAAAATGAAACAGAGTGAAACCAGAGAGAGAGAGACAAACCATAAGAGACTCTTAATCACAGGATATAAACTGAGGGTTGCTGGAGGGCAGAAGGGTGGAGGGATGCGGTGACTGGGTGATAGACATTAGGGAGGGTTGTATTGTAATGAACACAGGATATTACATAAGACTAATGAATCACAGACCTGTGCCCCTAATACAAATAATACATTATATGTGGATTAATTGAATTTAAATTTAAAAAAGAAAAAGTCTCCAAATAAATTGAGAACAAAATAATAATAATAATAAACCTAACATTCATTGAGAGCACAATAATAATAATAATAATAAAACTAACGTTTATTGAGAGCTGCTAGTGCCAGCCAATATTTTGTACGTGGATCAATTTGTTAATTTTATACAATCACCCAAGGAAGTGGATTCTACTTCAATCCCCCAGTTCTCAGATGATGGAAATGAGCACATATAAGTTAGTAATTGGCCCAAGGTCACAAAGCTAAAGAGTGATGGATGTGGGAACCACACCCCCTGGCAGTCTGAATCTATGCAATTAACCATTATAGCTACTAATTGCCACTTTTCCACAGAGTCCACAGGTTCTATCAACTTCTGCTTTACGAAAGTGTCACCCAGCCTTTGTGGCTCTTTCTTCACAACATTCCATCGTAAATTCCATTGCCCCACATTTCAACAGAGAAGTTCTGGAAGACACCTGAGGTTTCAGGATGCTCAGGTGATGCAAATCTTCATTATAGGAGTTACCAGGATGGCTAGCCAGGAAAAAAGAATGTTCAGAGGTAATGAAGTTTCCACTCATCGGTGTTTTCTCCAGTTCAAAGGTGCCTCCTTTGTGCAAGGTGTCCTCCAACATACAGAAGGGTGCCGCAAGAAGAGAGGATTAAACCCTTTCATGTTGTTCCAGAGAAGACAATAAGGACTAATGGTAGAAATTATCAGAAGGCTGATTTTCCCCAAATCTTTTAGTATTTCAAACATAGTGAAAAGTTGAGAGAATAGTAAAACAAACATCTCTATCCATTTCTAGACTCAATAATTAACAGCTCTGTCATATTTGTTTAATCTGGATATATAAATATATTTTTTGGAAACATTTTAAAGCAAGATGTTGATATCATAATACTTCACCCCTATTTCTTAAAATGCATATTCTGGGTTTAAGTTACATAGCTTAAGCTCTTTCCTATTATCTTAGCCCAGGGAAGAGAACAAAACCTAATTTACTTTTCTAGAGAAAAAAAGTCCCCTTGATCTTTCTGACATCAGACTAGTGCCTATTCTCATAATCCCAGCTATCTACCCACTTAGACCAACCAGTCACCCTTCCTAGCTTCACTACACAATTATCGACTCTTGAATCTGGATGATTCTATCAAGGATACCTATGCTAGAGCCTTCTTGGCCTTATAAACAAACAAACAAACAATAGCAACAAAAAAACCCTTCCTTCTGCCCTGTATCCATCTCTCTTGCTGCCCCAAAGCTGAATCTATGGTAATCTTTCAAAAGATTCAGGCACAGCCTAATGTCTCAGCTCTGTTCCCAGAAAGGAAAATTTGAGTGCTGGGTCCCACCTGGGGTTATAAATCATTGGCCTGAGCACAACGTGGGACAGGACTGATCTATGAGCCTAAAGTACAAGGCTGAGGATAACCTAAGTTTAGGGAGAGTGAAACAGCCAGACCATCCAAGTGAAGAGACAGTCCAAAAAAATAAGTTGAGAGTCCAGATCCACCATTAGGAAATGAGACAAATACTATATTAGCCAGGGTTCTCCAGAAAAGCAAAATCAATAGGATATAGAGATATATACATAAAGAGATTTATTATAAGGGATTGGCTTACACTATTATGGAGGCTGAAAAGTCCTAATGGTGTAATTCCAGTCCAAGTCTGAAAGCTTGAGAATAGGGAGTTCTGAGACCAGGAGGATACCAGTGTCCCAGCCTGAAAAATAAGGCAGAGAGAAGATTCCACCCTCCTTCAGCTTTTTATTCTATGCAGGTACTCAGTGGATTGGATAAAACCCAACCATATCATACAGGGCCAACTGCTGTACTCATCCTACCAACTTAAATGCTAATCTGTTCTGGAAAAACCTTCACAGACACACCCAGAAATAGTTTTCAACCAGCTACCTAGGCATCCATTGGCACAACCAAGTCGACACATAAAATTAACAATCACAGAAACTTAGGATCCCATAGATTTAGAGAGAAGGGTTTGGGCAGAGCCTCATAATAGACCCTGAGCTCTTAACAGGGCACCCCATACTTCAGCTTAGACTCAGAAGGGAGCAAAAGGAATAGAAAGGGGTGGTTGAAATGAAGCCCAAGTTGCAAAAAGAGATACCTTATAAACAGGAGTTTAGTCTTCTAATCCAAAGGGTCTAAATTCAAGATGCTCTATCCAGAGCCCAGCCCACTCTGAGGGTCTCTTGTCCCTGTCTCTGTCCCTCACCTGAAGATCTGACCCTCTTCCCAGCAAGAGGGAAAGAATTACTTTGGACAGGGTCTATATGTAGTGAAGAAAGAAACAATGGAATAAAAAAGACAAAGAAGTTGTAGTGGAGGAAGGGAAAAGAAGAGAAGGGAGAGATTCCAGAAGGGATGTTCTCTACCGACTGAGGAGATGGTCACGTAGCACGCAACAAAAATTTAGGATCTGACAAAACATGGGAGAGGCTGACAGGCCGGCAAAACCAGGCTCAGTTCCCATCCTGCTGTGAACAGGATGATAACTCTTAACCCTGAAAACAATTAATAGAACAGTCTCGAGATGGCAGGTGTGGGGTTGATCATTAGCAGGAAGACCACTGTGTTATGAGAGGATACCACCAGTCCCTTTTGTGACAAAGGGCATGTGGAGAGCTACTCGGAGCTTTAGAGATTATCACAGGAGAAAAACAACTTCCCCAGTACTTCCTCCCCCACCCCACCTGCGCGCACACACACACACACACACACACACACTGAGAAATTTTGCTTTTTTCATTTTATTAAAAAAAAAAAATAGCACTGATTTTTGTGTCCTACCTTCAAAATTTGATGAGCAGAAGAGGGTGGAAAGTGAACGCTACTGAGCTCTCCCCTTCTTTCTTCTCTGCCCTAAATGCAAGGAGAGAAGATGAGAAGAAACCCAGGAGCTTATGGAAGCCAGGAATGGAGGGCATGTCTCAAGCTGCTTGTGTGGAGGGAGACCCGAGCCCAAAAAGTGGGGCCTGTCTTCCTGCAACATATTCCTGATGGCTTTGAGGTGTGCCATCTTGACTGAATTACATTGCACATTATTGCCTTTCCTGTATGTTTCTGGTTAGGGCGGACCACAGAGACATTTTTCTGTGAGATTTGGAAAGCAGAAACGAAGTGGAGGCCATATTGGTTCCTGTGCAGGGAGGTTGAGCACAGGCGCTGTTGTGTCACCCACGCTGTTGTGTCACCCACACTGCCGTGCGCGGCAGCCCTCTCTGACCGGGCAACACCTGCGCCCCTTTCCCATGGGTGCCCCCATCAACATTGTCTGCTCCTGGGTCAGGTGTGTGTTTAGCTCTTTGATGAAAGGCCCTAGTTTCTTCTGCGAGACAGACACTACATCATTAAGGTGGCACCAGTGAGAACAGACTCAGGTCCCAGTCAGTCTTCACGAGTTGCAGCTTGTTCCCTCTCCTTCCCACTCGACATCTGTTTACTCTGTTCCAGCTACCTGCCCTGTGGACTTCAAGGTCACAGTCATCTCAAGTCAGCTCAAAGCCCCTCAAACATCAGACACAAAGATAGATCTCATACACAATATGAGATAGATAGATAGATACAAACATATGCATATTCATATTCACACGTATATGTCTGCTTCTCTGATTGAACCCTCACTGATTCAATACTCTAGAGGAAAGTTCCAGATCTTTCCCAGCTCAGAGTTTTTAGGTCACATTAATTTCCCTCCTGATTGTTCTCAGCAAACCATTTTGTATGTTTCTGTGCTCAGAGACATAAAAACACAAAGTGCCCAGGCATTTCTAAGCAATTTCTCAAATATCTCCAAACTGACAACTTGTTTTAAACATTCCATGTCTCATTCCAAGGAGAAAGTTCATTATTCCTGTGCTATCAAAATTCGTTTGTTTGTTTGTTTGTTTGTTTGTTTGTTTTAGCTCTCCATAGAGTGAAAAGCCACTTATTAGCTCTGTGATTTTTGAGCAAGTCACTTCAACCCTTGGGACTCCATTTCTTCACGTATAAAATGGAAGTAGGATGGGATTGTTGTCATAATGAAATAATGGCAGTCCAGAGATGTGTATAGTACTTAGCACTGGATAATTATTCAGTTGAAAAGAGGAGAGAAAGCAAGGAGGGCTTGAGTTTTGCCTGAAGGAAGAGGAAACTTAGGGATCTAGAAGAACACCTGGCACAAAAGATTAGGCACAGGGGCAGAGACAAAGCTCTGGAACTTTTCCAGACTCACTCAGGGTTTTGGGTAACTAACCTTTGAAAGGCACTTTATTTGCGGAAGGGAAAATAGAGGCACGGTGACCCACAGATTAGATGAAGACGTCTTCAGCTTGTCCAGTAATTGTGCTTGAGAGACAAGGGCACCTGCTTCTAGAAGCCACAGGAGAAATGTTAGAATTTCAGAATATTGAAAGAGAAAGTAGCATTTTATCCTTTTAAAAATTAATTTTATCTGTAATTTCAAATGGAAACACTGCTTATGGTACAAAATTTAAGATTTATAAAAAATGAATAATGGAAAGCCATTCTCCTTCCCCCATTTTCTCCTTCCTCTACCAACCATTTCTTGTGTATCCACTCAGAGGTAGTCTCTATCTGTACAAATACACACATGTGCACACACAGATCTCCACAGAAGATAAGTCAAGTGGATAAATGTGTTTATATATAATTCTACAATATGTATTTTATATTTTTTTAATTTTAATGTAGTTTATTCTACATATTCTTCTCTCCTTCGCTTTTTATACTTCACAATGTATCCTGGAACTTCTCCATTTCAATACAAACTGCCTGCCTCATTCTTTTTAGTGGCTGCATAATAACTAGAAACTACAATTTTTGACTTGTATGGTTACGTTGTTGCCAGTCTCTTACTACTAAAACAATGTTGCGTGAACATACTTGTACACACAGTATTTCACTTTTGTGCAACTGTATCTTAGACTAAATTCCCAGAAAAGGAGATTGTTGATTCAGAGGATTTGTTTGCTATTTATAGATATTGTTAATCTAATTTTGTCAGAGATTATATCAATTTATACTCCTACTATGCAGTTCTCTGTTTCCCTGCATTAATAGCTGTGTGTTACCTAAATTTGTATCTTTCCCAAACTGACTGGTGAAAGCTGTATCTCATTTTAGTAGTAAGGGGCATTCCTCTTGTCATGACTAAAGGTTGAATCTTTTCATACTTTAAGAATTATATATATATATAATTTTCTTTTCTGGGGCACCTGGGTGGCTCAGTGGGTTAAAGCCTCTGCCTTCAGCTCAGGTTATGATCCCAGAGTCCTGGGATCGAGCTCGCATCGGGCTCTCTGCTCAGCAGGGAGCCTGGTTCCCCCTCTCTCTGTCTCTGCCTGCCTCTCTATCTACTTGTGATCTCTGTCAAATAAATAAATATTTTTTAATTAAAAAAATAATAAAAAATTTTCTTTTCGGTGGATTATCTATTAACATGCTCGCCCAATTTTCTACTGGCTGTTGGTCTTCCTTGTACCAATTTGTAGGAATACTCTTTGTATTAAGGAAATTAGCCCTTAGAAAAAAGTAGTTTTTCTCTGGTCTTCTGATTTTTTTTGTGGTGATTTTCTAGGCAGACTTTTTTCAAACAAGATGCTTTTGTATTCTATTTTGCCCCTAAAAAGTGTTGATCTACCAAAGCTTTCTGAGAGCTCAAAACTTATTCATGAAAACCTGAACTAAGAGGCGCCTGGGTGGCTCAGTGGATTAAGGCCTCTGCCTTCGGCTCGGGTCATGACTGGGATCGAGCCCCACAGGGGCTCTCTGCTCAGCGGGGAGCCTGCTTCCTCCAATCTCTCTCTGCCTACTTGTGATCTCTGTCTGTCAAATAAATAAATAAATAAAATCTTTTAAAAAAATTTAAAAAAAACCCTGAACTAAAAGTACCAAATAATATTAATATAATAAATGTTGCTTGGATCTGACTGAAGCCTGAGATCATAGGTGGACAAATTTCCCCAAAGAAAAGTGTGAAGGATTCCATAAATAAGTACTATAGAAATATTAAGAAAAGTCTAGTTTGGGACCCAAAAAAAAACCAAAACCTTATTGAGCATTAGTCTAATTAGATCTTTCTGTTTCTACTTTCAATATTCTTAAAGTATCTGTGCCCAATACTGAATCAGAAAGAAGTTTTCATTTAGCAATATTAGATTCTTATTAGAGTTTAAAAAGAAAAACAAAACTATAGAAGAGCCACAAGCTACAAGGCACACTAAAAACTCATGGGAAGAAAACCCCCAAACCGAAAAAGCTCAAATCTGCAAACACTGGACTAGTCTCAAACATTCCACAAAGCTCTACTCTCTTACAGACCCTCTTCTCACAGGCTGGACAGAGAAGCTTCTGCTGAGAAACAAAGAGCAAACCAGCACCAGAAACCAGATCACTGGGCCTCGTGCAGCATTTCTGACCTCACAAAGATATCTCGGTTAGTTTTGTCCCCTGAGAGGGAAGGAAAATGGAGTAATTCTGTTGTCTAGTTGTAAAAGTCAAGTGTTGTCACTGAGCCAACCCAAGGGAAGGATACAGGAAGAAAGATTCAGGTGGTCCAGCCAAAACAGGAAGGGCCAGAGGATGCCCCAGACCTGAAAGGACCACAGAAACCCCAGCAGGTATTCAGAACAGAAAAGCAACAACTCTCCCCTCTGACCAATGGCAGTGTTATCCTGGGAAGGCGGCCATTACTCAGCAAGTGTGCTCTCCGCCTAGCCTCTCCTTGAAGAAAGGTCAAGCTTTCAGCCAGACAGCCCCCAGTCCGTGACCTCAGAGACCTCAGACAATTGCTTCTCTTCTTCCTTTGCCTGGTGTTGTCACAGATGCTCCTGGTTCGTTCCCTGATGCTGGCTTTAGGGCTCACTGCCATCTCTTCAGAGTGACTTTGCTTTGGGCTCCCTTTCCAGGTTCTCTCTATTCCAGTTCCTGAGATGGCCTTTCGGGTCATGGTCTTCCATTTCAGTAGCTGAAAGAGACACTGTCAGAAGGTGCGAGGAGATATGTTGTGAAAAGAAGCAGCTTTTCGCTTCCCTCGGGCAGCATGAAGCCAGAAAAAGCAGTGTGTTCTATTATTGCCTCATTCTGGGTCAGTGTGTCTGAAATGTGGGCCAAAGCGAAGGCAGCAGAGTAGGCTCTTCTGTGGCCGAGAGCAGAAACTTTCTAAAATTAATATATTTGTTTCATACCACTAGCCCTCGCTTTCAACATTTTAGCCTTATTTTCTGCCCCAGAAGGAAAGGGGTAAAAAGACTCTGCCCACCCGTTCAGCTGGAAAGCATCGTAGACTCCACAGAGCAGGGAGCATCTGAAAAATACTGGGGCTTAAGGAAGTGGTAAATTATGCAGATGCTGTTGATAAACGGGGTCTCTAAAGCCAGCTGTCTGTAGATGTGCCAAAGCCTTGACTAATACAAATAAATGGTCGTGGCTGCTAGAGCCAGTGGAGACTCTGGAGATGATCAAGTACAGATGCCCTGCATAGACACAAGGCAGTGGGGCCAGAGAAGGTTAGGGGTCTTGTCCAGGGTCATTCGGCTGCTAGCGGCCAATCAGGATCCTGAGCCAGGTCTTCTGACTGCAGGTCCTATGCTGTTTCCATGACCTGCACACAAAATGATTCTGCAAATCCAAGGGCACTTGCAGCCGTAAGCAACTGGCTGTCCGTGGGGTGGGATTCTGGAAAAGACTGCTGCATCCTTCCTTCCTTGAGCCAGACTCCGCAAGGGAAATGTCACACGGACAGACACACAGACATCTTAAGAACAGTGCATATTCTATCCTCAAGTCAAAAAACAAACCCTGGCTGGCTCCATCGGAAGAGCGTGCTTAGACGCTTGATCTCAGGGTTTTAAGTTTGGGCCCCACACTGGATGTAGAGATTACTTTAAAAAAAAATACAAGGTTTAAAAAGAAAGAAAGAAAACAAACTCTTAAGTCCTTGGGCTTCTAAAAAGCTGTGCATAACCCTCCATAGTGATTCAGAGAACCACTGAGAGGTTAGGATAGTGATTAGGATGCATTCTGTGAACCACTTAGAGGTTAGGATAGTGATTAGGATGCATTCTGTGAGACCAACCCATATGATATCAACCGTTATTTGTCTAAGACAGTGGAAACTTGTGACCAGTCCAAAGAAGTTACCTTCACCGGGATCTCCATTGTAATTGCTCAGAAGTATTTTCAGTTTTTAAGAATTGCAGACATTTTGGAGTGTCTGGGTGGCTCAGTGGGTTGCGCCTCTGCCTTCAGCTCAGGTCATGATCTCAGGGTCCTGGGATCGAGCCCCACATTGTGTTCTCTGCTTGGCTTGGCGGGAAGCCTGCTTCCCCTTCTCTCTCTGCCTGCCTCTCTGCCTACTTGTGATATCACTCTGTAACAAATAAATAAATAAAATCTTTTTTTTTTTTAAA
The DNA here is from genome assembly GCA_003697995.1 of Taxidea taxus jeffersonii. Taxonomy (NCBI): domain Eukaryota; kingdom Metazoa; phylum Chordata; class Mammalia; order Carnivora; family Mustelidae; genus Taxidea; species Taxidea taxus. The sequence continues at coordinate 159,927 of ML104363.1, forward strand.
TTGCAGACATTTTAGTAACCACTTCTTGCCATTTGTCTTTTGACTTTGGTGACTTCCAGATGAAGCTTGCCCAGAAAAAAAGAAAAAAGAAAAAGATTTAAGGAAAAGAAAAATCATGGAGCTTTTCCTAAAAGCTAGATTTAAAAGTTTTATTTGGCTCATATCGTGTTTGGCCTTGGGAAGCACTAGTTTTCCCTTAATTCTGCTCTAGAAATGAATGTCTTACCAGTTTGTGCATGCCAGATCTCATATTTTCTTACTAATGTCGCTAAAATGATAAACTTGTTGGAGTTAGACATAGGACTGCCTGGAAGAGGTCAGAATGCACACAGAGAGCTCCATATCCTGAACCACCGTCTGACCAGGGATGGTCAGCTCGCTCTCCATACATGTGTAGCTGGAATTCAGGGGAGGCCGTTAGCTGATCCTCCCATCTACAGAAGAAATCCACCAGTCTCCTTAGATCCTTAGAAAAAAAAATCAGGGCCCTGCTTCCAGTGAATAAGGGGTACTCCTGTATTACCTACAGCAGCTGTGGATGAAATAACGAAGTCAGATCTTACCAGGTCACCATGGTCATCTCTGCTGGGGAGCCTTTCTCAGATAGGAAAGGTCATCTGCCACAAAGGAAATATGCAGTCATCCACTCCTTGGGAGAGATTTTTACTTTCACTCTCCTTTTTTACAGTAGTTTGGGTATAAAGGTTGGTGGCCCTATGGTTAGGGGTTGATGGGCGGCGATAGTTGGTTGTGTCTGCTGTCCCACAACCAGCACTGAGCTCTTTCAGCCAGCACGGATCATCACAGGATCTGCTCTTGACCTTCAGCTGTAGCTTTCTCCTTTATAAAAGCAGCCCTGGAGGGAAGGAACTTTAAGGCTTCTCTGAGAAAGATCCAGCTCTGAACATGTCTGATGACACTTCGCTGCTCGTATGAGGGGAATAGGACAGCTGGATGTCCTGTCTTCCTGGCTTCTGGCTACACCAAAGTAGCCTACTTGTCCCAGTTCTAACGTCACCCCCCTATTCTCACCTCTCTTCTCTCCTTAACACATTCCCATTACAGAATCCAATTTTCAAGCAACCACTCCATAACTGGGAAGGAAGGTGGGCATCGGCCTAATCTATTGGCTCTCATGATATATCATTTTTCCAATTTTTAAGCACTTTGTTTCAACTTAATATATGTAACTGTCCTATTTAAATTATATTACATGTTATACACTACATATTAAAAATATAGAAATACATAAGCACATAAATACAAAAATACATAAATATATAAATGTGCAAAATAAATAAATATATTGGTGGACGTGTAGGGCCGAGGCCTTTGCTTCCAGTGTGAGTTTGTTGGTGATCTATGAAATCTTTCTGCTATCAACCATATCCATCATGCCTTGTCTGCTATCCCTAACTTCAATTTTTAAAAGTAAAAACAGTTCAAAGAGACTTCCCTGTCGGGTGGAATATTGACTTTGTATTACTTGTTTTTAGCCCTTTATGGTTACCCAGCATATGTGGTGATAGCTTATCTTTATTTTTAGTTTGTGATGCTTGTATCAGTGGTTAGAGAATAAATCGAACAACCACAACTTATGTATCTGATTTCATGTATGAAGGTGTTGCGTTTAACATTTGTAATTTTTTTCTCTCTAACCCCCTGAGAAAGACACAGTATAAAATGGGAAAGGCGCATCAAACAAAAACTTGTATATGGGTGTTTAGGAAAAAAATGTTTAGAACAGCATTATTAAAAAATAGCCAAAAAGGTCATTACCAGAGGGAAGGTGGGTGGGGCCGGGGGAGTGAGTGAAACAGGTGATGGGGATGAAGGAGGGCACTTGTGATGAGCACCTGGTGATATATGAAAGTGTTGAATCACTCTATTATACACCTGAAACACTGTATGTTAATCATATCAGAATTAAAATTAAAAATTAATTTAAAAATCAAATAAGATAGGGGCACCTGGGTGGCTCCGTGGGTTAAAGCCTCTGCCTTCGGCTCAGGTCATGATCCCAGGGTCCTGGGATGGAGCCCTGCATCGGGCTCTCTGCTCAGCAGGGAGACTGCTTCCTCCTCTCTCTCTCTGCCTGCCTCTTTGCCTACTTGTGATCTCTGTCTGTCAAATAAATAAAATCTTAAAAATTAAAAATAAAAATTAAAAATAAAATAAGATCAATAAAAAGAGCCACAGGGTGGAAATTACTGACGTGCCTATCAGATGGTGAATGGATAAACAAAATGTGGTGTGGTCATACAATGGAATGTTATCCAGCCATGACCCATCGGGTCATGATCCCGACGTCCTGGGATGGGGCCCTGCATTGGGCTCTGTGTTCAGTGTGGAGTCTGCTGCTTCTCCCTCTCTCTCTCTCTGCCTACCCCCCAACTCATGCTCTCTCTCACTCAAATAAAGAAATAAAAATCTTTTTTAAAAAACAGGAATGAAATATTGATAAACACTACAACATGGATGAACCTCCAAAAAACTATTCTAAGTGAAAGAATCCGGACACAAAAGGTCACATACTATAGTACTCTATTTATAGGATATATCCAAGACAGGTAAAGTCATAGAGACAGAAAACAGATTTGTCAGGGGCTCAGAGGAAGGGGGCTGTGGGAGGACTGCTTCAGGAGTACATGGTCTCCTTTTAGGGTGATAAGATGTTTTAGAACTAGATAGCAGTGGGGGTTGCCCAACACTGTAGATGTCCTAAGTGCCACTGATTTGTATACTTTTAAATGGCTAATTTTATGTTATGTGAATTTTACCTCAATAAATAAAAAGTTGGGAAAGAAGAACAGGTCCCAAAAACTCGCAACATCCCCCACACACATACACATGCACACCCATGTATACTCTCACAGTGCATGCATACTTGTTGCATGAGTCACGTACATAATCTAGAGCTTTCTTAGCAGACAGTTGTTCTGCCTTCCCAGAAGTGAAGCCTTCTTTCTGTGCCAGAGGCCTCTTGATCTCTCATATCCTTAGCAAAATTATAGTCATGTTCCTTTTCTCCCAACCCACATAAATTCTCCTCTCCTCTCTTGCATATAAGTGACTGCCAGGAACCAACGTTGGCCATTTGGGACACTGTCTTGAGAAGACCCCAAGAGATCTCATTGGACTATGCACTGCTCCATGATAGTGAACAGGAGCATGAGCTATATATATGTATATATCCCTCCTCCACTTGCATTCACAGAGGGCCGTGGTCTCCTTTCAGGAGCACAGATGGACCACATCTGGGAGATGAACACACTAATTTCTTCTTCCAACATGTAGACCCTGTAAGCCCCGGCCTGCTGGTATTGCACATGTCAGCCACACTGCCATGCCTAAAATTTGTATCTCAGGATGGGACAGGCTCAATGACCTCTGATTGAGGCTTCTTCCAGATGTTCCACAAGAAGAGGAAGAGAGAGAGCTCCAATGGGACAGCTGAGCTCTGAGTGGGGGATTCTCCCATCCTTATCTCTGGAAGCCCTACATAAAACAGACCTAGCTCTGGAAGCCCATCATGGGACACAGGAAGCCCAGGAGAGAGGGACTGAAGCTAACAGAAAGCAAATGTCTACTCTGGCAATGTCCACAGCTGACGTCAGTTTATTTTCTTCACCATTATTAATGAAAAAGTTATAACAAGACAGTTCTGTGGAACATGCTAAATACAAAATCGTTCTGTTTGACTTTGATCGTTTGTGCTTCCTGTGATAAGCAGCATATGGCAGCAACCTTAGCTTGTGACTGTAGTAAATTATCAATTTAAATATCTTTTCCACAAAACTTTATCGGCTGGGGAAGAAAATGTCAAAGGACTTAAACAAGAAAAGAATTACTCCAGCAAAGGCACAAAAATATGTTTGATTTATGCAATAACATCAATTCCATTTGTAACCCTGGTGTCCCCAAATTCTCATGGTTTCTGGTGCTATTACCCTTTAACGTGCAAATGAAACGGCTGAAACCCACATTGCCCATGCTTTAGGAAGTCTCCCTTCAGTCTTCTCCAAGGATTATTGGAGAGCAGGGGAAGGTTCCTTGACAGTCCAGGCTGCAGCCTTCTTTCTGACCACCACATTCAGTCCTACAGAAGTCACCTTTTTCCACTGGCCTATTTTATGCCCTGCTGAACACTTCCCAATCCCCTCCCCCCTAAAGAATCATTAGACCAAGGTTACTGGGTGTTGCATGTTTTGACTAAAGGTTGGGGAAATAGAAGGGGGATTTATAACATGGCATGGTAAAAGGCAACAATTAAAACTCTGTATTAGATATCCATTAATCATACCCTGGGATAGAGATTTTCTTCCCAAAAAAAAGATCATGAGTTCTTTCCCATAGATAGCAGCTTGTCACCTATTTCTTGGCTTCCGTCACCAGTCTGAGACCCCACCCTGAACTCTAGCTCCCAGCCTAAACCTCCTAAACAGTGTTCCTTTTGGACATAGAGCCATTACTTTACCTATGATGGCTCCTGCACACAGCCACAAATGCATAATTACCCTCTGGGTCTGATTTTGTGATCCAAATACCCCATTTTAGTGTGCTGTACTAAACAAAGGATCACCCGCTCCAAAACTTCACCTTTTCATAGCAGAGAGCCCTCACAGAAGCTTCCAAGTTGCAGGATTTCCATTACCTGGTCATATCATTTTCATGTTCTGCTCCATTTTGTTTTGCTTTGTTTGGGGGAATTTGGGCAGTGAAATATATGTAACATAAAACTTACCACTTAACCATCTTTAATTTTACCATTCAGTGGCATTAGGAACGTTCACGTTGTTGTGCAACCATGACTGTTATCCATCTCCAGAACATTTCATTACTTCAAACTGAAACTCTGTACTCTTTAAACAATAACTCCCCATTTCCCTGCAGCCCCATCCTCTGGTAACCACTATCCTATTTTCTGTCTCTGGGAATTTGACTACTGTAGCTACTTCACATAAGTGGAATTACACAATATTTGTCCTTTTGTGTCTGGTTTTATTCACTTAGCTTAATGTCTTCAAGGTTCATCTGTGAGGTAACATGTATCAGAATTTCATTTCTTTATAAAGCTGGATAATGTTCCATTGTATGTTTACACCACGTTTTGTTTACCCACTCATCCATCAATGGAGAATCTGGGTTGTTTCCACCTTTTGGCTATTATGAAGAATGTTTCTTTGAATGTGTGGTGTACAAGCATCTGTTCAAGTCTCTGCATTTCAATTCTTTCCAGAAGTGGAACTGCTGCATTATGGTAATTCTGTTTAACTTTTGGAGTAACCACCATACTGTTTTCCACAGCAGCTACAACATTTCACATTTCCACCAGCAATGCGCAAGTGTTCCAATTCCTCCACATTCTCTCCAATACTTCATTTTGTATTATGTCCAGTTAGCCACTATATAATGCATCATTAGTTTTGGATGCAGTGTTCAGTGATTCATTAGTTGCTTATAACACCCGGTGCTCATTACAACACGTGCCTTCCTTAATACCCATCACCCGCCTGCCCCATCCCTTGATCGCCCTCCCCTCCGAAACCCTCAGATTGTTTCCCTTAGTCCATAGGCTCTCATGGTTCTTCTCCCTCTCTGATTTCACCGCCTTCAATTTTCCCTCTCTTCCCCTGTGGCCCTCTGTGCTATTCCTTATATTCCACATATGAGTGAAACCATATGATAATTGTCTTTCTCTGCTTGACTTATTTCACTTAGCATAACCCTCTACAGTTCCATCCATGGCAGTGCAAATGGTGAGTACTCATCTTTTCCGAATGCTGAGTAATATTTCATTGTGTGTGTGTAAATATATATATATATTACATCTTCTTTATCCATTCATCTGGTGAAGGGCATCTTGGCTCCTTCCACAGTTTGGCTATTGTGGACATTGTTGCTATGAACATTGGGGTGCATGTGCCCCTTCTTCTCACTACATCTATCTTTGGGACAAATACCTAGTGGTACAGTTGCTGGGTCATAGAGTAGCTCTATTTTTTGCATCTTGAGGAACCTCCATACTGTTTTCCAGAGTATCTGCACCAGCTTGCATTCCCACCAACAGTGTAAGAGGGCTCCCCTTTCTCCATAGCCTTGCCAACACTTGTTTTTTCCTTTTTTGCTAATTTGGGCTATAAGGTGATATCTCAATGTAGTTTTGATTTGTATTTCCCTGATGGCTAGTAATGTTGAATATTTTTTCATGTGCCTGTTAGCCATTTGTATGTCTTCTTTGGAGAAGTGTCTGTTCATGTCTTCTGCCCATTTTTTGACATGATTATCTGTTTTGTGAATTGAGTTTGAAGAGCTCTTTATAGATCTTGGATATCAGCTCTTTGTCTGAAGTGCCATTTGCAAATATCTTCTCCCATTCCATGGGTTACCTCTTAGTTTTGTTGACTATTTCCTTTGCTGTGTAGAAGACTTTTATCTTGATGAGGTCCCAAAAGTTCATTTTCACTTTTGTTTCCCTTGCCTTTGGAGACGTGTCTTGAAAGAAGTTGCTGTGGTCAATGTTGAAGAGGTTACTGCCTATGTTCTCCTCTAAGATTTTGATGGTTTCCTGTCCCACATTTAGGCCTTTCATCCATTTTGAGTTTATCTTACTCATTCTCCTTGAATACACATGGAATACTCTCTAGAATAGACCCCATACTGGGTCACAAATAAGGTCTCAACTGAAAAGACTGAGATTGTTCCCTGCATGTTTTCAGACCACAATGGTTTGAAAGTGGAACTCAATCACAAGAAAATTTTTGGAAGAAATTCAAACAGTTGGAAGTTAAAGAGCATCCTGCTAAAGAATGATTGGATCAACCAGGAAATTAAAAAAGAACTTAAACAACTCATGGAAACTAATGAGAATGAAAACACATCAGTCCAAAACCTATGGGACACTACAAAGGTGGTCCTAAGGGGGAAATACATAGCCATTTAAGCCTCTCTCAAAAAAGTAGAAAAAATCCCAAATGCACAAGCTAACCTTATGCCTAAAGAAGCTGGAGAGAGAACAGCAAATAAAGCCTAAGCCAAGCAGGAGAAGAAAAATAATAAAGATTAGAGCAGGTATCAATGAAATAGAAACCAGAAAAACAGTAGGACAGATCAACAAAACTAGAAGCTGGTTCTTTGAAAGAATTAGTAAGATCGATAAACCTCTAGCCAGGCTTATCCAAAAGAAAAGAGAAAGGACCCAAATCAATAAAATCATGAGTGAAAGGGGAGAGATCACAATTAACACCAAGGAAATAGAAACAATTATTAGAAATTATTACATATGCATACAAATTAAGCAACCCGGAAGAAATGGATGCCCTCCTGGAAACTTATAAACTACAAAGACTGAAATAGGAAGAAATAGACAATCTGAATAGACCAATAGCTAGTAACGAAATTGAAGCAATAATCAAAAAACTCCCCCAAAAATAAGAGTCCAGGGCCAGAGGTTTCCCAGAAGAATTCTAGCAAACAGCTAAAGAAGAAGAAATAACACCTATTCTACTGAAACTGTTAAAAAAAAATAGAAAGAGAAGGAAAACTTCCAAACTTGTTCTATGAGGCTAGAATTGCCCTGATCCCAAAACCAGGAAAATACCCCACCAAAAAGGAGAATTACAGACCAATATCTCTGATGAACATGGATGCCAAAATACTCAACAAGAACCTAGCTAACGCCAAACTGTGGAAAGAACCAAGATGCCCTTCAACGGAAGAATGGATAAAGAAGATGTGGTCCATATATACTATGGAGTATTATGCCTCCTCTAGAAAGGATGGGTACCCAACTTTTTTATCAACATGGATGGGACTGGAAGGGATTATGTTGAGTGAAATAAGTCAAGCACAGAGAGTCTATTGTCATATGGTTTCGCTTATTTGTGGAGCATAAGGAATAACATGGAGGACATGGGGAGATGCAGAGGAGAAGGGAATTGGGGGAAATTGGAGGTGGAGATGAACCATGAGAGACTGTGGACTCTGAGGAACTAACTGAGGGTTTTGGAGGGGAGGGGGGTGCGAGGTTGGGTGAGCCTGGTAGTGGGTACTGTGGAGGGCACATATTGCATGGAACACTGTGTGTGGTGCATACAAAATGAATTCTGGAACACTGAAAATAAATTTTAAAATAAATAAAAATTTTTAAAAAAGAACCTAGCTAATAGGATCCAACAGTACATGAAAAGGATTATTCATCATGACCAAGTAGGATTTATTCCTGGAATGCAAGGGTGGTTCAACATTTGCCAATCAATCAATGTGATAGAGCACATTAATAAAAGAAAAGACATGAACCATATGATCCTCTCAATTGATGCAGAAAAAGCATTTGACAAAATACAGCATCCTTTCCTGATTAAAACTCTTTGAAATATATGGGATAGAGGGAACGTACCTCGATATCATTAAAGTCATCTGTATAAAACCCACAGCAAATATCACTCTTAATGGGGAAAAACTGAGACCTTTTCCCTTAAGGTCAGGAACACAACAGGAATGCCCATTCTCACCACTTTTGTTCAACATAGTACTAAAAGTCCTAGCAACAGCAATCAGACAACAAAAAGAAAGAAAATGCATTCAAATTGGTGAGGAAGAAGTCAAACTCCCTCTCTTCACAGATGACATGATACTTTATGTGGAAAATCCAAAAGATTCCACCCCCAAATCATTAGAACTCATACAGCAATTCAGCAACGTGGCAGGATACAAAAATCAATGGACAGAAATCAGTTGCATTTCTATACACTAACAGTGTGACTGAAGAAAGAGATATTAAGGAATCAATTCCGTTTACAATATCACCAAAACCCATAAGATACCTAGGAATAAACCTAACCGAAGACATAAATGATCTATACTCTAGAAACTACAGAACACTTATGAAAGAAATTGAGGAAGACACAAAAAGATGAAAGCACATTCCATGCTCATGGATTAGAAGTATAAATATTGTGAAAATGTCTATGCTGCCCATAACTTTATTTTTAAAATATTATTTAATTGATCTAAAATATTTTTTCAAACAATGAATCTTGGAACACTGAAAAATAAAATTATTTTAAAAAATCAGATTATTGAGTTCAAATATAGCCAATGCCAATGTTTTACTGTTAGCAACACAGTCAGATTAAAATACATTAGAACCCTTCAATTGAACAGAAATTGGTTATGAATGTGATGGCCCCAACACTAGTAATCTTCTCAGAGCCTTCATGTGGAAAAAGTTATGGTTCAGTTAGCTATATCTGACTTCACTGTGTCTTTTAGTTTACCAGAATGAAAATTTCAGAATATGCATTTATTTCCTATGTAATTGTGTATTCCTTTGCAATAAATCCATTTATGGTGTTTTTCATACCTGTTGAAGGAAATTTACATTAAATCAGCTAAAAAATTTAAATTCAGAAAGCCAAAGAATACCATGGGTTTGTAATAGCCTAAGACAAGTTAGGCTACCTAGAGTTTGTGGAATGTGCTAACTTAACTTAACCTATCTACAGGTTAAATATCCACAAAAGCAAGTAATTTTGACATCTCCAATTCCCGCTTCCTCCTAAAGACTCATTTTTCTAGCAGATTCAAAGAGAAAAACCACCAAGGAAAGAGCCTTCATAATCTCAGGGAGAATATTTCACAGCTTATGTTTCATTTCAATTATCTCTTAGCTTCCTGTGGATGTTTGATTTATTACTGCTGTCAAGAAAACTCCTCAATTTCCAGTAAGAAGCTGAAGAAAGCCTGAACCGCCCACATCCCAGATGTCCAAGTTTCCAGCCACATGGCATATGTGAAAATATGAGTGATAGAGTTCTGCCTTCCAATTTTCGTTGAGGAAAATCAAGTTTTCAATGTTTCCTATCCATCCATTGACCATATCCCTTTTGAAGTTCACAGTTTAGAGTAACAACTCCAAGAATATTATAAACCAATGAGCCAAAGACTTTATTTGAAAAAATAAAATTCTTTTAAAAATATTATTCTAGGAGCACCTGGGTGGCTCAGTGGGTTAAAACCTCTGCCTTCAGCTCGGGTCATGATCCCAGGGTCCTGGGATTGAGCCCCGCACTGGGCTCTCTGCTCGGCAGGGACCTCTCTCTCTCTCTCTGCCTGCCTCTGCCTACTTGTGATCTCTGTCTGTCAAATAACTAAATAAAATCTTTAAAAAAATATATTATTCCACACATAATAAAAATCCCCCAAATCCTTATGAAGCAGATTTAGTAAAATGATCCAAATCTCAAATAACCCAAAATCTAAGAAATAAACATCTTTTTCCTAGATGGAGAAAGATATATGGGGAAGAAAAACTATATTCAAAAATTTTCATGTGTGTTCACTGCAGTATTATTTATAATAAACAATATATGGAAACAACCTAAGTCCATCAGTGCATGAATGAAATCCTGCCATTTGCAACAACATAGATGGATCTCAAGAGCATTATGCTAAGTGAAATAAGTCAGAGAGAGACAAATACTATATGATCTCTTTTATATGTGGAATCTAGAAAGAAAGAGAGGAAGGGAGGAAGAATAGGAGGGAGGGAGGGAGGAAGGGAGGAAAGAAGGAAGAGAAAAAAAGAAACTAATTCATAGATAGGGAGACTAGATTGGTGGGAGAGGGAAGAAATTTTTTAAAAATTAAAGCAATAAAAAAAGAGATTTACAAAAATGTAAAACAGTATCATTCTTCCCACTAAATCTTTGTTTTGGTAAATACAGTATTTTGAAATAAAAATACATTATTTATGTTTAAAAATATATATTTTTTAATCTGAAGCATTTTGGCTAAATAAAGCCCCAGAAGCTCATAAAGAAGAGTTTATGTCTACTAATTATAGCCATCAAGTTTCCAGATGGCCTGCAATTTTGCATTTTGTGAGAGAGTTTGGAGGTCTGTATATATTCTTGGCAATACTGAGAGTCTGTCTTAATTGTAAGGTCATTTAGGGACACCATAGTTGGAGACCAATAATTATAAACCCTAGGGGTTTTTACAAGTGGTTCTAGAATCTCTATACGCCTATAGTAGACACTGTAAGTTTCCTACACAGAACTCTTTTCTCCTTCTCCCTTCCTACTGGCTGAAGCTGAGCTGCCCTAGAAGGGGATCCTGAGAGGATTTGAAGGAAAGTGGTCTGTCTGGGGGGTGATACCAGGAATCACTGACACTACCTGAGGAAGTGACATAGGAAAGGAAGGAAGTCAATATGGAGTGAGTTAATGAGCAGATTATCACTGCTCTGCAACTGGAGCTCAGTGCCATTGGGGACACAAAGGAGACAGAGTGACAAACCTCCAAGTGTTCCCACCAAGGGGCAATCTCCGTTCTCCTCCATCAGTTATTGACAGCCACTGTCAGGAGCATCAGGAACATCAGTTTCTCTGCACTTTCCAGTATGCCCCACGTGAAAGCCAAGCAAGTTCCTGTGAAATCCCTCAAAGAAAGGAAATCCCAGACAAATCTCTCCAAAAGAAAAAGAGAGAGAAACCGACGCTTGAAATAGGAAGCTATCAGTGTGCACCAGAAGCAATCCATAATAAGAAGATAAGGGCAGGTACCAGTGGCTTCTGCTATGCCAAAGAAACTTCAGTTTTGTCCAGGTATCTACTTCTCCCTAGACAACTATTGCTACAGGAGAACGAGGCATTTCCAGCTCCAAGGATGAGCCAGATTGATATAAAATAATCTCATTTACATTTACGGTGTCTCAGAAATGGACATGCAGCTTAAGTCTAGCCAATAGGTATGGTCAGAGGTCATTAGGACAGAAGGGGGGTTCTGGGGAAGTTTCTTTTTCCTAAAACAGAGGGTTTGAAATACGTTGTCTCTCTTTTTCCTCAGATATTGCCATGTCCAGAAGTGAATGCTGGTGCAGCTACAGCCATCCTGCTGCATAACTAAGGGGAAGCCAACATTGAGGATAGATGTAAAGAACCTGGGTCCTAAAGAAGACGTACTGATGGCCAACAGACACATGAAAAGATGCTCCATGTCACTCATCATCAGGGAAATGCAAATCAAAACCACAATGAGATATCACCTCATACCTGTCAAAGTGACTAAAATGAACAACACAGGAAACAAGTGTTGGAGAAGATGTGGAGAAAAATGAACCCTCTTGCACTGTTGGTGGAAATGCAGACCGGTGCAGCCACTATGGAAGTTCCTCAAAAAATTAAAAATAGAATTACCATATGATCCACTAATTCCACAACTGGATATTTACCCAAAGAATACAAAAATACTAATTCATAAAGACATATACACTCCTGTGTTTTTTGAAGAATTATTTACAATAGCCAAATTATGGAAGCAGCCCAAGTGTCCATTTGTAGAAGAATGGATAAAGAAGATGTGGTGTATATATACAATGAAATATCATTTAGCCATAAAAAGAACGAAATCTTGCCATTTGTAACAATATGGCTGGATCTAGAGAGTATTATGTTAACTGAAATAAGTCCGTCAGAGAAGGATAAATCCCATATGATTTCACTCATACGTGGAATTTAAGAAACAAAACAAACGAACAAAGAAAAAGGAGATAAACTAAGAAACAGATTCTTAACTCTAGAGAACTGATGATTACCAGAGGAGAGGTGGAGGGGGCGAGATGAGTGAAATAGGTAAAGGGGATTAAGAGTACACCTACCATGATGAGCACTGACTAATGTATAGAATTTTTGAATCACTAGGTTGTATGCCTAAAACTAATATAACACAGTATGTTAACTAACTGCACTAACTAACTGAAGAAATAACTAACTGAAGAAAAAGATAAAAGGACCTGTGTCTTGACATCATTGAGCATGTGAATCAACCAAGCTTGAATCCTCTTTTCTATCCAGGCTATTAATGTGAAATTGTATTTCTTTACATTTAGGCCAGTGTGTTTTAAGATTTCCATTACTTACAGAAAAAAGCGACTCAACACCAGTATCCATAGACTGAACGGGTGATATGAATGAATGATATAACTGGTACTGTTTCCACTGTTGCTGTGATTGAAAAACATTCATTTACAATTGTTACTGAAATATTCATACTATCTATCTCATTTATTCCATCAATCAAGAGATAATGAAAATATCACCAAGCATAGTGTTCATAGAAATTTTTTATCTTAAAGAAGGACCTTTGTTTTTTTTTAATTTTAAATAGCTAAAGATAATAAATATACTATTTTATGATTAGAGAAAACCAAAACATTGTTAACATTTATGCAGACTTTTCTCATTTATAAAGCATTTTTACACCTAAAAGAACCTTAAGCTAGTATTTTTGTCCTGCCCGAGTTATACATAAGGAAACTAAGACTCCAAAATGATAAGTAGCCCATCCACAATCTTACATGTATTCAGAACTTACTTCAAGTCCCAAGCCCAGCTCCTCTGATTACAAATACCAAGGTGTCCTCTTAGCTGAGAAGCCTGAGATTGAGTGAAATCTTATGTATTCCATCCTCTGCCCATACTGCCAAGAAAAATTTATACAGCAGTTTTAGGTAACAAGGATAGGATCCTATTAAGAAGAAAGAATCCCCAGGGACAACTAATTGGTTCGGTTGATTGAGCATCTGCCTTAGACTCAGGTCATGATCCCAGGGTCCTGGGATGGAGCCCCATGTTGGGCTCCTTGCTCAGCAGGAAGGCTGCTTCTCTCTCTGCCTGCTGCTCCCTCTTCTTGTGCTTTCTCTCTCTCCCTCTGACAAATAAATAAATAAAATCTTCTAAAAAAATAAAAAGAAGCAAGATACCCAAATAGAAGCATGTAGTACAAATGAATCTCTAGGTAATTCTGGTAAGCAATTATACTTAAAAAGACTACTTTGAGCAACACTGGACTGTTAACAGCCACCAACTTGCTTTCTGGAATTCATGTGCTGTGGGGAAATTTTTATGAAATTTTCAAATAAACAAAAGAGTCAAACTTAAGAAGCAGATTTTTTTTTTTAAAGATTTTAGTTATTTATTTGACAGAGAGAGAGATCACAAGCAGGCAGAGAGAGAAGGGGAAGCAAGCTTCCTGCCGAGCAGAGAGCCTGATGCAGGACTCGATCCCAGGACCCTGGGATCATGACCTGAGCCGAAGGCAGAGGCTTTACCCACTGAGCCACCCAGGCGCCCAAGAAGCAGATTCTTTTATTTAGGCTCACCCTGGGTTTATATTTCTGCATTGTTCTGTAATACTTTAGTTTACTTGGTGTTGTTTTCATCTTATAATTAAAAGGATAACACATACTTGAAACACATAATATGCAAAACAAAGATTAAAAACAGTCTTGAGTGTCTTTTTTTTAATGCTTATTATAACATAAAAGAAGGCATGAATAAATGAAAGCACTGAGCATGTTCCTGGATGGGAAGACAATATTGTTAAGAATTCAATTCTCCCAGGACACCTAGGTGGCTCAGTTGGCTAAGCATCTGCCTTCAGCCCAAGTCATGATCCCAGGGTCCTGGGATCGAGTTCCCCATGCTTTTCCCTCTCCTCCCTGCTTGTGCTCTCTCTTGCTATCTCTGTCTCTGTCTCTCTCTCTCTCTCAAATAAATAAATAATTTTTTTTCAAAAAAAGCAATCAATTCTCCCTAAATAAATAAACAAATTTAGTGTAATTTCCATTAAAATCTTCAACAGGATTTTTGTCAAAATAATTCTATAGTTTCTATCAGTCAGGATTAAGTTGAGTTCTGAGTAATAGAAAGTCCAAAATAATAGTGGGAAAAGCAAAATTTAAAAAATAAAAGCCTATTTCTCTCTCCAGTAAGTGTAGTCCAGAAGTGAGTGACATAGGGCTCTAATAGCTCCTCTTGTCTCTGAGAACATGGCTTCCCTCACCTTCCAGCTCTGTCATGTCTACACATGGCTTCCACTGCTGATCCACACTGTCTCCTCAAGCTCCCACAATGATGTCTGCATGGGGAAAATGGAAAGGGAGAGGATAAAGACATGCTCCTTTCCTTAAAGAAATCCATCCAGAGGTTGAACACACCTCTTGCACTTACAATCCATTGACTGGATATCGATCACATAGCCACACTTTACTCCCAGGGAGACTTGGAAATGTAGTCATTATACTTGGCAGCTGCGCTCACCTAAACACCAAGAGCTTTATTTGTATAAAAGAAGGTGAGGATGGGTGTGGAAGGACCACTAGCCATGCCTAACACAGCATGTGCCTTCTGGATATTAAACAGCTATGATTATTAGAGTATATTCACACCTACTGTAGAATAAAATAACAGAGAAGTCATTCAAAATAGAACACACAAGAGTAGATAGGAAGTTAGTATATGACAAAAAGGAACCACTGAAATTATAATCTGGGGTTGGAGAAAGACTTCAAAGTACAACATCGATATCAGAAACAGTGAAATACTGCCAGATTTGACTGTGTAAAATCTATTGCAAGATTTCAGCACACAAGAAAAAGACCATAAAATAAAATAAAACAAAAAAAAAACAACCTATGGGATAGAAAAAAAAGGGTAACTACTTCTTTTTTTTTTTTTTAAGATTTTATTTATTTATTTGTCAGAGAGAGGCACAGTTGAGAGAAGGAACACAAGGAGAGGCAGTGGGAGAGGGAGAAGCAGGCTCCCCGCTGAGCAGGGAGCCCGATGCAGGGCCTGAACCCAGGACTCTGGGACCATGACCCGAGCTGAAGGCAGACACCCAATGACTGAACCCCAAAGATGTACTTCTAATATTTAAAGAGTCCTTTAAAATTAGTGATGCCAATCTCCACTCACAGCGAGGATGGAATAACAAAGATTAGATTTATTCTCCTGCATGAAACAGTTAGAGACCGGACAGATCTATGACACAACAAATAAGACATGTGTGCGTCCCATAACAAAGGACAGTGATCCTCAGGGGACAAGAAACATGCCAGGGAAGCCTGAACGTTACCTCGGATCACTCCCTTGGTGGAGTTTCCAGAATGCACCAGGGTCAGGGGAAAACCAAGCAGAGCACAGCTGACTCCTGCATGAAGAAGACAGAGATAAGGGACAGGGAAGACTAAGGAAGCTGGGGTTCACTAGGCAGAGGCCCTGAGAAAAGATGTCTGGAGATACGTAGAAGATCTCCTCAAGGACTCGACAAGAGTACTGACCAGTGGATGCCTTCAAGGAAACTACCCGAGGCTGAGGAAAGAACCACCCAGAAGAATTCAAGGGAATAGTATTCAGAGTCCACAGCAGGAGCTGTGCCCATTCTTTCCAACTACACAGAGAAACCCCATAATTCGTAAAGCAAATGGACCCTACAACAAATGCTGCCCCGCTCCCTCCCAACAAATCCCAAAAGCAAGACCGCAAGGTTCACTGTTTCCAATTAACTGCACTTCAAAACAAAGCTCAGAATGTTCATAAGAATAGTAAAGTATTCAGCACCCAATGAGTTAGAATACAAAATATTTAGCATCCACTTAAATTACCAGGCAGACAAAGCAGTACACAAATATATCCTTGATGAAGAAAAAAAATCAATCGAAACTGACCCAAAAGTTACACAGATGAATGAATTATATATATAATATACATATATTATATATATAATATATATTAAAATATTTTAAATATATATAATTAAAATATGTTAAAACAATTGTTGTAACCGTACTCCATATGTTCAAAAAGCCAGAGGAATGACAGAATATGTGAAGTGGAGACATGGAAGATAATTTTAGAAAAATCAAAATTCTACAAGTGAAAACTAAAATTTCCGAGATGGGGGACACCTGGGTGGCTCAGTCAGTTAAATGTCTGCCTTCAGCTCAGGTCATGATCCCAGGGTCTTGGGATGGAGTCCTGCATGGGGCTCCTTGCTCAGCAGGGAGCCTGCTTCTCTCTTTGCCTCTGCCTGCCTCTCTGCCTACTTATACTCTCCTGCTCTCTCTCTCTCTGACAAATAAATAAATAAATAAAATCTTTAAAAAAGAATATTTTAAAAATTTCCAAGATGGAAAATAGACTAGATGGGATTAATAATATATGAGATATTTTTCTGTTTTGTTTCTTAAATTCCACATATCAGTGAGATCACATGATATTGGCCTTTCTCTGATTGGCTTATTTTGCTTAGCATAATACCCTCTAGCTCCATCCACATCATTGTGAATGGCAAGATTTCATTCTTTTTGATGACTAATATTCCATTGTGTGTGCGTGTGTGTATGTGTGTATACACACTACAAGAGACAAACCATAAGAGACTCTTAACTCTAGGAAACAAACTGAGAAAAAAAAAAGGAAATAAACTGAGGGTTGCTGGAGAGGAAGGGCATGGGGAAACAAGGTAGCTAGGGGATGGGCATTAAGGAGAGCACTTAATGGAATGAGTACTAGGTGTTATAGGCAACTGATGAATTAATATGTTAATTAAATTGAATGTAAATAAAATTTAAAAATTACTGACACTTTAAAATAAGACTTGATATCCATTAGTAAGTTCTCCAAATTTCTTCTTCAAAGAAAATAGCACTTATTTGTGGAGCATAAGGAATAACACGGAGGACATAGGGAGATGGAGAGAAGAAGTGAATTGGGGGAAATCGGAGGGGGAGATGAACCATGAGAGACTGGACTCTGACAAACTAACTGAGGGTTTTGGAGGGGAGGGGCATGGGGGTTTGGGTGAACCTGGTGGTGGGTATTAAGGAGGGCACGTATTGCATGGAGCACTGGGTGTGGTGCATAAACAATGAATCTTGGATCACTGAAAATAAAAATAAAAATATGATTTCTAATGGTTCCATTATATTCCACTAGGGGTTTGTACTCATAGTTGATGTAATAAATATCTTTAATTTTAAACCTATAGAAAATGAGAAAAAAAGAAAATAGCAGATTAGACACTGCAGAAGATAAGATTAATAACCATGAAGGCACTATCCAACATGAAAACAATAAGCCCAGCAATCTGAAGCTCAATGAGCCTCCTACACAAGAAGGAATACTGCACTAAGACACAAAATGATAAAATTACTTAAAGCCAGAGATAAGGAGAAAATCTTCAAAGCAGACTTGACCTTTCAGAGTAGCACCCCAAAGGAGTCTGGCGTTCAGGCTGCCAGGCTCAGAAAGTGATTCTGCTGTGCTCCACCCCTCCCCCATGTTAGGAACCAGGGAGCATGAATGACATTAGCCAAGCTTCCGAGAGTCCTTCAAATAAACTACGTGCTCAGAATGGAGCTTCTTACACACACAGCGGAAGAAGTACCACAAGTAAGCATTACTTGCACCACAAGTAAGCATTGATAGATACATGCTCAGTAAATACCAAGTCTATGATGTGGGCTGACCTTGAGTTTCCATTTTGTCATAATATTAGATCCAGGGTTGTACATCGATAAATGAATGCTTTGGTCACTTTCTGGATAATATTTTTTTCATTTGCAGTTTGTGAAAAGCCATTCAGACTTCCCAGTGGCAAGACTAGTCAACACAGACCTGATAGAGGGTATAACGTTCTTTCTTGTCCTGTTGTGTAAGTCCCCTCAAAGCACAAAGAAGTTTTCTTCTTTTCTCCTTTAAGAAGGATAACTGGGTTTGGCAACAGGTAGAGTGGAAGAGTTTTCTTTTCTTCTGGTGATGCCAAAAGAAATAGATGGCAAATGCCCTCCAAGTCTCAGGTATTGCAACTAAAATCCCTTTCCATGCCCAAGGTAGCAGCTGGATTGACTTTGGCTTGGCCTTGGCCTCCAGGCTTGGTTCAGGGATCCGGGATAGAGGCCACACCCTCAATCAGCAAGCAACCCACCCAGCCCAGGAGAGGCAACACTGCCAAGTCTCTCCTATGTGTCGGCCACGCGAGGGCCACACGGTCCTCCTACCTACTGCCACAGCTCCCCTTTCTCAACCTCCAGCCAAGGTGAAGGAAAGGAAAGAGCCACTACAGAGCCTCCCTAGGAGTAAAAACCACACACCCTCCCCTTCGCATGAGTTGGAAAGGATGCTGCTTTCTTCTCTGATTAACTGCAGGGTCCAAAAACAACCTGCAGACACTTTTATGAGTACTTTCCCTTGGTCTGTCTCTCACAGGCCACACTGATTTCTGGTTGAGAATAGAGACCCAAATCAAAGCACTAGCTGCTTTTTCTTGATTTTTCATTCATTTATTAAGTCAACAAATATTTATTGAGCACTTAGTATGAGTCAAGAACTCTTTTGGGAAGTCGGTGTGTGCAAAATCAGATATGCTCTCTCCCCACAGGGGGCTTATAGTCCAATGCAAAAGAAACACATGAATCCAGGGCGCCTGGGTGGCTCAGTTGGTTGAGCCATTGCCTTAGGCTCAGGTCATGATTCTGGAAGGCCGGAATCAAGCCCCGTATCAGGCTCCCTGCCCTGCAGGGAATCTTCTTCTCCCTCTGCTCCTCACCCTGCTCGTGCTCCCTCTCTCTGAAATATATAAATAAAATATTTTTTTTTAAAAGAGAGAAATACATGAATCAAACTGTTGCACAAAAATGGCAATCGTGATGGGCACAGTGAAATGTGCAGGTGGTATGAGAAAGGTTGAGCAAGTGTGAGTGGGAAAAGGAAGGGAATCGGTTTCAGACACTCATGGCACATGAC
Organism: Taxidea taxus jeffersonii; assembly: GCA_003697995.1. NCBI lineage: Eukaryota > Metazoa > Chordata > Mammalia > Carnivora > Mustelidae > Taxidea > Taxidea taxus. The sequence goes on from ML104363.1 coordinate 179,519, forward strand.
TTATTTTATAATACATGTTTATTATATTTATGTGGAAATAGTGGCACATGTGGTTCATCTGAAACCTTGTGATTTTTAGTTGTGTGTTAGCGGGACACTATAACAGAGACTTGTAGTCAGAAGACCTGAGCTTGTGTTCTAGCTCTGCCATTGTCAGCTGGGTACTCAGAGATAAGCTTTGTACTCCTCTTCTATTGTGTGCAAAATTCAAAAAATAGTACTACCCGTCCTTCCTAAATTACAGATTTGTTGAAGAAATAAAAACGTAAACCCATCTATAAATTCTACGTGGTTGTAGAAATATTCTTTTATATGAACACACATTTTTTAATAATACAGGCTCAAACGGAACATACCACTTTGCAATTTATGGTTCACTTAATATAGGGTGAGCATAATACATATTTAAAACTGTATCGGTCATATATTTTGGTCAGTCCTTAACAATGTTATTGTCTTGTTGGAAGATTTATTTTTACATTTATCAGTGATGCTTGTATCCGTCGGCTTTGTCATTATCAAGTACATGAAGAGCAACCTACTGAGGGGATAAATTAGGGGATTTTCCTTTCAGAATGAAGGATATCAGTACCAACCCAGTCTCCTTTGAAATGAATTTGCTTTTCCTTTATTTGGCCCGTAAAATCTGCATCCTTGGGGAAGGCTTGACTTTACCATGTAGAAAGAAACCGAAGGAGGGGGGAAATTGAGGCAAATTCAGTCAGAGGGTTTTGAGACTTGGTGTGCCTCTACAGCCTCACTGCCTGCTGAGAAAGCATGGGGAACCCTCCAACAGGGCCCTGGGGATTAGCCTAAGGCTCCCCTTAGGAGCTGCAGGAGTGGAGGGATCATGAACCCCAGGCAGGCCCTAGATGGGAAACAAAATAGATCAAACCAAGAGCTCGGCTCACTCACAAATCAAAGGAAACTTCTCAGCAGGGTTGTCATCAGGAACAACCTGGATGCCAACCAAAGGAAAAACAGAGGGGATTTTAGACTTCCAATAAAATAAACCCACACAAGTAAGCAGATCTATTTTCCCTGATGAGAACAAGGGGGTAGTAGTGCTGCCTTGGTTCATTCAGGAACATCTCACTCATTCTAGCACACTTTACAGGACAAGGGTGTCTCATCATATGACATCATATGCCTTGCAGCACCAAGCACAACCACACATATTTGTTGTGTGAATGTAATCAAATCAAACAACTCAGGTAGACAAAAAGAAATCACTGTTGTCTGAGCACATAGCATGGATGATGAACTTGGCAAGAGGTGTAAAATGTGTAACTATAAGGCAAAGTGGCCAGCCTTCCTTGTGCCATCAGTGGGAGCAGACCAGTTCCCTTGCAGCTCCATTTCATGTTTAATCCACACCAAGCCCAGTTTTGTTGCAAGAGTTGGGGACATCATTTGACAGCAAAATGCCTAAGAACATCAAGAACCCTCCTCAACCACCTTGGGCTTAAAGATCAACCCTATTTCCCTTTCAGGCTAAAGAGCATCCTAGTTGACAAATGAGGAAACTGGGCCATAAAGCCACATGATGGAACTAAGATTCAAACTCAAGTGTGTTACATTCTAGGGTTATACTGACCTCTAGGGAGCTTCCAGCATGGAGCAAAGGACCGAGGAAGGAGGGCCACTGAGTCATGTCCTTTGAGAACACGACTGACATAGATCTGAGCCCCCAGGAGCGGCAGCACTCTGGCCATCAGAAAGTGAAACCCAGGGACCTTGGCTCTGACATAGTAATGAAGCTGAGGGAGCTGGCCATGCAAGTTCTGGGTTCCTGGGAAGGTCTTCTAATGATCCACCTCTTGTGTCCCCCTGCTTCCATCCAAAAGTTCCTCCTTCCTGAATATCTCCTTCTTAAATATCTGCAGGTTAGGAATAGCTATAGCAGTACTCCGGAGGGTATGCAAACATCTGAGAACCAGGAGTATGTGATCTTCTGGTTGCTCATACTCATGGATCACATGGCAATCCTTGGAACCAGGAGTTGGTCAACAACACCCAAAGCAACTAGAAGCTGCTGCCAAAAGAACAGAAATTATGGAACAGAGGAAGAGGAAATGGACGTTGGAAGGATGAGAGCAACAAGTATCTACTACACTGACTGATGAGTAAAAGGCATACGTCTCAGTCTTCCACTCCTCAGTCTGAGGGAAGGTTGCACAGGCCCAGAAATAGAAATAAAATGAACAGGAACAGCAAAGTTCCTCATTAGCTTCTGGTGGAAGATAGTTCTAGGTTTCCTTTCTTTTTTGACTACCTTCAACACTGAAGATAGTTTTTACACTTGCATTTTTTATATTTTTTCATTTTTAATTTTTTTAACTTCTTTTCAATGTACCAGAATTCATTGTTTATGCACCACACCCAGTGCTCCATGCAATAAGTGCCCTTCATAATACCCACCACCAGGCTCACCCAACCTCCCACCCCCACCCCTTCAGAACCCTCAGATTGTTTCTCAGAGTCCATAGTCTCTCATGGTTCATCTCCCCCTCCAATTTCCCCCAAACTTTTCTCAAATACTTGTGCAGATTCTGGATCGAGGGCTTGGGGTAGAACATATTTAAAAGTGGTTCATTCAATCTGGGGGTAGTGGGCATTTGCCAATTTGGACCAGATTCTGTTTTCTCTGGCTCCCTACCTCCACCTCATCCCCAGGAGCTATTGGCTGGGTATATAGTCTTGGCTCAGCCATTAATACACTCCTGCTGGGGCATCAGATCATTGATAGATGTGACTTTGTGTTCTTGGTCATGGGTAGCAATATCCAGTTCACAGAGCAGCAGTAGGACAGCTGACATGTCTTTAGATTCAAGAAGATGAAACTCTCTCCTAGGCTTCAGTTTAGGGGACCCCATGCTGGCCCTCTTCTTGCTGTACCTCACAAGGAATCTACCAGTCCATAGGACACACCTACTCAGAGCCTAAAATCCATCCCTGATTCTAGACTGTGCTCCAAATACATAGGTCCCCAGAATTCTCTGCCTAAATGACTCCAAGGTTATTTCCTGAACCTGTGTGGTCTGCCTCCCTGTACTCATCCCCTGCAAGGATACCACTCAGACTTCTAGACCCCAAGGATAGTCAAGAGAGGACTTTTGTGGAAAATGCGCATGGTGCTTGTATACTGAAGTAGGGAAAAAAGGAAGGATGGGCTAGGGTGTGGGGCACGAGAGCCAAGGGCTAGATTTCAACCCATGGAGTTCTAAGGAGTCAAGAATTCTAAGTTTGACTGGGCATTTACCCTAACGATACACATACAGTGATCCAAAGGGGCACATGCATCTGAATGTTTTTTAGAAGCAATGTCCACCCACAGTAACCAAACTATGGAAAGAACCTAGATGTCCATCAACAGATGAGTGGATAAAGAAGATGTGGTATATATATGCAATGGGACACTATGCAACCATCAAAAAACCCCAAAATCTTGACATTTGCAACAACGTGGATGAAACTAGAGGGTATTATGCTAAGCAAAATAAGCCAATCAGAGAAAGACAGTTATCATATGATCTCTCTGGTATGAGGAATTTTAGAGGCAGGACAGGGTTCGTGGGGGGAAAGCAGGGAAAAATGAAAGAAGATGGGACTGGGGAAGGAGACAAAGGGAGACTCTTAATCTCAGGAAACAAACTGAGGGTTGCTGGGGGTTGGGACGGGGAGGGTTGGGGTGCCTGGGTTATGGACTTTGGGGAGGGTATTGCTATGGTGAGTGATGTGAATTGTGTAAAACTGATGATTCACACACCTGTACCCCTGAAACAAATAGTACCTTATATGTTAATAAAAATTCATAAAAAATAATTCTGAGTTTGAGATTGACCTTTCAGCTGACTGTGAATGTATTTGTCAAGGAAGGATGATTTAGCATATTTTAATGGGTTGTTCATCTGCTTTATAACTTATTTTTAATTTTTAAACATTTACACATATGGTACTGGGCTTCCATCTATATACTCTTCCTACAAGTCCTGCAGTTGTTAAGAAAAGCCTTGGCCTTTGTCAACAGAGGTAGGGCCGCTGGCAAGTCAGATGAGCCAGATTGTTCCTAGGGCATGGTTTTACTAATGTTCTCTACCGACCTTCCTTTGCTGCCTATCTGCTAAGTCTCATTCTCTCATCTTGCCAGCAATTGTCTTTCAGTAATGTTCTTTCTTATCTGTAATGCGGGGGGGGGAGGTGCTTAAATCAGTCAATTTCTTTTTTTTTGTTTGTTTAAGATTTTACTTATTTATTTGAGGGGGGCACAATCTAGGGAGTGGAGGGGGAGGAGAGGGAGAGGGAGAAGCAGACTCCCCGCTGAGCAAGGACATGGGGCTCAATCCTAGGACCCTGGAAACATGAGCTGAGCCAAAGGCAGAGGCTTAACCAACTGAGCCACCCAGGTGCCCCCAATCTGTCAATTTCTGTTGAACACAACTAAGTACACCAAATAAAGAAAAAAATTTTCAATGACCTGCAGATTAGCTGAATGGTATGGAACCATCTAAAGTAGATCCTACTAAAAATAACCCAATTTTAAAATGAGCAGAGGACCCAAATAGTCATTTTTCCAAAAGGGACATACAGATGGCCAGCAGACACATGAGAAGATGTGTCATCACTCATCAATAGGGAAATGCAGATCAAAACCACAATGAGGTATCACCTCACACCTGTCAGAATGGTTAGGGTAAAACAAGATAAGAAATACTAAGTGTTGACAAAGAAGGGGAGAAAAGGGAACCTTCTTGCACTGCTGGTGGGAATGTAAACTGGTGCAGCCACTTTGAAAACCAGTATGGAGGGGCGCCTGGATGGCTCAGTGGGTTAAGACGATGCCTTCGGCTCAGGTCATGATCTCAGGGTCCTGGGATAGAGTCCCCAATCAGGCTCTCTGCTCAGCAGGGAGCTTGCTTCCCTCCCTCTATCTCTGCCTGCCTCTCTGCCTACTATCTCTCTCTGTCAAATAAATAAATAAAATCTTTAAAAAAGAAAACCAGTGTGGAGTTTCCTTAAAAAAATTAAAAATAGAAATGCCATACAATCGATCCAAAGGAAATGAAAACACTAATTTGAAAAGTATATGCACCCCTATGTTTATTGCAGCATTATTTATAATAGCCGAGTAATGGAGGAAACCTAAGTGTCTGTTCATAGATGAATAAAGAAGATATGGCATGCACATATGTACATACATATATATATGAATACTACTCAACCACAAAAAAAATTAGATCTTGCACTTGTGACAACATGGATGGAGCTAGTTGGTGTCACGCCAAGTAAAAGAAGTCAGAGAAAGACAAATGCCATAAGATTTCACTTATATGTGGAATATAAAAAAACAAAACAGATGAAAAACCAGCATCATAAATGCAGAGAACAAACTGGTTGTTGCCATAGGGATGGGGGTCATAGGAATGGGTGAAATAGATGAAGGGGATTATATGGTACAGACTTCTAGTTTTTAAAATAAGTAAATGATGGGGATGAAAAGTACTGCATAGGGAAGACAGTCAATAATATTGTGGTAACTCTGTATGGTGACTATACTCAGGGCAGAGAGGATAGCATAATGTGTAGAACATCAGATCACTATGTAGTGCACCTGAAATTAATATAACCTTGTACGTTAACTAGATTGCCGCAAAAAAAAAAAAAATGTAGACCCTCCTCTTCTGCTAGCTGCCTCTCCCTAGGACCCTCACTCTCAATTTATGAAAAATCTGGCCTCTCTAGCACTCATATGCTCCAGGGAGAGCAAACTTTTCTCAATAATTACAGTCACAGTTAGAGGGCCTCTGGGGATTGTAACCCACACAGCTGTGGGTCTGGGAAATGTTGTTCAGGCTGTTTCCAACCCAGGCCTTAAGCCTGAGTCACCTTTGGGACTATTATGCAAAGGATCACTCTCCAGTCACAGGTCCAAGCATCTGGTCTCTACAGATGAGCAAAGGTGAAAAGTTGTAGAGACTTAGCTCCAGAAGAAAAAAATAATTTATAAGAGCATACCATGTCTTAGCAGGGGCTCCTCCAACCCAGACTCAACAAAATTATTAGGATTTCCTCAACCTGTTCCATGATTGCGGATGTAGTAGGAATCTCTTCTTATGGCATTATAAACTATTCTAGAATTATACATCACACACATACCCGACATCATCCACACAAAAACACAAATCACAGCATGCACACACCAATGTACATACCTACTTTATTTACATAGGGAGAAGGCAAATGCCATCAGGATAGCCATCCATATGTTCACTGTGGTTATATTTTTTAATTGTGATTATTGATTAGGGGTAAGATTATAGGTTACTTACACTTCCTACTTTTTCAACAATAAACAGATTTCATTTGTGTAATTAAAACCCAAGAAGCATGAAAAAGAAAACTGCAAGGAAAATGTTCAAATTCTAAAACTGAGAGCTTCAGTTTCATACATAAGTACTAGGTTAAGGCTCACGAGTCTCCACTGCTGAAAAAACTCAGTCAAAACCCTATGAGTTTCCTTTGATGAGAACATCGGAATTATAACAGACTCAATATTTTCCTGGAATCACCCGCTTCATTATGTGTTAATACTGCCCTTAAACAAGTAGTTAATAAGTTTGTTTCTATTCTTGTGTCCATTGGGTTGGCTTGAGTGTCTTTCTATTCTGTGGTGTTTTGTTGAGGATTCCTGGAACCACTATAAACATGCATCAGTAGCTCTCCTGGTAAAGAAACCTTCTTGCCAGCTTTCCCATAATGGCTGGAAGCAGACTTGAAATTTGGACCTCATTTCTCTTTCCACTCAAACTTTAGGGACATCCTCACATTGTTCTCAAAGAGAGCTAATTTTTTCTTTTTCCTCTTCTTAGTTCAAAGAATTTGCCATCATTCGGCCAAAGCTCATACATTCATGATGGAAATGCATTATTTTATCAGTTCTCAACCTAAATTTGCTTCTTTGTATGCAGGAAAAAATTCAGGATCCCAAATAAACATCTATTCTGTACAAAGGAAAATCTGAAGTCAGTCTCTAATATTGTGGAGTCTGGAGAGTTCCCCCATGTGGCACTCGTTAGAGGGAGAATGAAAAGTCCAGAAAAATAAGTATCTGCAGAGGGTGGGCATAAGACAAGGCAAGTCAGTTTTCAGTTTCCTTTAAGAAGCAAGAGTTAGGGGTGCCTGGGTGGCTCAGTCGGTGGGGCATCTGCCTTTGGCTCAGGGAATGGTCCCAGGGTCCTGGGATCGAGTCCCACATCAGGCTCCCTGCTCTATAGGAAGCCTGCTTCTCCCTCTCTCTCTGCCTGCTGCCCCTCCTGCTTGTGTTCTTTCTCTCTACATCAAGTAAATAAATAAAATCTTTAAACAGAAAAAAAAAGAAGAAGAAGAAGCAAGAGTTAGTTGTAAGAGGTCCAGGAAGAGACTGATTAAGAAATTGCTTTGGGCAATGAAATAGATCTGGATGCAAATGCTGATCCCACTATAGATAGATAGATAGATAGATAGATAGATGTTAGCCTTACAATCTTAAAGAAACTACTTAATGTCTCTGTGTCCTGATTTTCTCATCTATAAAAAAGGAACTCTAGTAGTATCTACCTCATAGTTCCTTTTTCCTTTGTGTGCCTTTTACATTTTTGTTTTGTCTGTTTTGTTTGGGGGGATTAACTAAGATTTAGCCTGTAAAGTACCAAGCACCATATCCGGAATATGTTCCTAATAAAGATTAGCCTTTCAAAGTCTATCTAGGGGATACTTCCAGCCAACATGGAGTAATGGAATCAGATTTACCATCCTTCCTGGACAATTTAAAAACCAGACAAAGTATATGAAGAAAATTTTCCAAGACATTGGACATCAGGCAATGAAGGACAATGATCCCCAAGAGATGAGAAACAAATGAACTGAGTTTTTTAATTTCCCCAGCTTAGTAGCTAGAAGGAGTTTCCAGACCACAGAGCACAGACAGGAGCCCAGGCACAACTTGGCAGTCTCTCTGTGCTGAGGAGACAGAGTTGAAAATCTGACAAGGACAAGGAGTCTAAAGTTTCAGGGCAAAGGGGAAAGCTTCACCGAGTGAGAAGTCTGGAGGCCTGCAGAGGGCCCCCCCAGGGTCTCCAGTGAACGCCAATCAGCACATGCAGGTGAGGAGGCTGCCCATAACCAGATAGTGAACCAATTGGGAGAATTAAAGTGAACACACCCCAAAGATCACACCAGGCCACACATAGCTCTTGTTCCTACCAGCCAGAGGGGCAAAACCTCATAATTTGTGGGCATTAGGGAGAGTACACAGAAGGGCTTTGTCTCTATAAAGGAATAAAATTAGCCCTACACTAAATGCTGCCTTGATATCACCTAGAAAGTCTTAAGAGCAAGCCCCAGAAAGATCAAACTGTTTATCAAGTAACTTATTTTATTATTTTTTATTATGTTATGTTAGTCACCATACAGTACATCATTAGTTTTTGATGTTCCATAATTCATTGTTTGCTTACAACACCCAGAGCTCCATGCAGTATATGCCCTCCTTAATACCCATCACCGGGCTAACCCATCCCCCCCCCCCCAGGCACCTCCCCTCTAAAACCCTCAGTTTGTTTCTCTAAGTCCATAGTCCCTCATGTTTTAACCCTCCCTCTGATTTTTCCCTTCCTTCTCCTAATGTCCTCCATACTATTCCTTATGGTCCACAAATAAGTGAAACCATATGAATCTTGACTCTCTCAGCTTGAATTATTTCACTTAGCATAATCTCCTCCAGTCCCATCTGTGTTGATGCAAAAATTGGGTATTCATCCTTTCTGATTGAGGCATAATACTCCATAGTATATATGATCATATCTTCTTTATCCATTCATCTGTTGAAGGGCATCTCAGCTCTTTCGACAGTTTGGCTATTGTGAACATTGCTGCTATAAACACTAGGATGCATATGCCCTTCTTTTCACCACACCTGTATCTTTGGGGCAAATACCCACTAATGCAATTGCTGGATCATAGGAGAGCTCTATTTTTACTTTTTTGAGAAACCTCCACATTGTTTTCCTGATTTCAAACTATATTACAAACCTGTGTTCACCAAGACAACATGGTACTGGCACAAAAACAGTCACATAGACCGATGGAACAGAATAAAGAGCCCAGATATGGACTCTCAACTGTATGGTCAAATACTCTTTGACAAAGCAGGAAAAAATTTCCAATGGAAAAAAGACAGTCTCTTTAATAAATGGTGCTGGGAAAATTAGACAGCTATATACAGAAGAATGAAATTTGACCATTCTCTTACACTGCACACAAAGATAAACTCTAAATGGATGAAAGGCCTCAATGTGAGACAAGAATCCATCAAAATCCTAGAGGAGAATACAGACAGTAACCTCTTTGACATTGGACACAGCAATTTCTTTGAAGACACATCTCTAAAGGCAAAGGAAACAAAAGCAAAAATGAACTTTTGGAATTTCATCAAGATAAAAAGCTTCTGCACAGCAAAGGAAACAGTCAACAAAACAAAAAGGCAACCCATGGAATGGGAGAAGATATTTGCAAGTGACACTACAGACAAAGTGCTGATATCCAAGATCTATAAAGACCTTCTCAAACTCAGTACCCAAAAAAATAAATAATCCGGTCAACAAACAGACAGAAGATATGAACAGACATTTCTCCAAAGAAGACATACAAATGACTAACAGACAGATGAAGAAATGTTCATCATCATTAGCCATCAGGGAAATTCAAATCAAAACCACTTTGAGACACCGCCCTATTTCAGTTAGAATGGGAAAAACTGACAAAGCAAGAAACAACATATGTTGGAGAGGCTGTGGAGAAAGGGGAACCCTCTCACACTGTTGGTGGGAATGCCAGCTGGTACAGCCACTTTCAGGTAACTTAGTTAACATTTTAGTTCCTTATTGCTGCATTTAAAATTACCCTAAAACTGAGTTACTTAAAACGAAAATGAATATTCTTACCTCACACAATTTCTGTGGACCAGAATCTAGGAAAGACATATATGATGTAGAGAAATTTAAGCCAGGATTATCTTCTGGCAATCGACAACCAAAAGAGAATACTAACTGAGGCTTCTGATGCTTAAAGACTCTAAATGTAAAACCTAAAACTGTAAACTTCTAGAAGAATATAGAGGAGAAAAATAGTTGTGACCATGGGTTAGACTAAGATTTCTTAGATAACATCAAAAGCATGAGACTTAAAGGAACAAAAATTTATAATTTGATCTGTGTCTAAGTTGGGAATGTCTGTCCTTTGAACGACATTCTCAAGAGAATGAAAAGAGAAACAAACTGAGTGTTTTGGGGGGTGGGTGGATGGTTGGGTGAGCCTGGTGACAGGTATTAAGGAGGGCACATATTGCATGGAGCACTGGGTGAAGTGCATAAACAATGAATTTTGGAACACAAAAATAAAATTTAATTTAATTTTAAAAATCTTAAACAATTTTTAAAAAGAGAATGAAAAGAAAATTCACAGATTGAGAAGAAATATTTTCAATTATATACCTCATAAGGAACTTGCATCCATGATTCATGAAGAATCCTAGAAACTAAATAATAAGAATACAAATAAATGAAAACTGAGCAAAAAATTTGAACAGACACCATCAAAAAAGATAAATGGATAACAAAAAAAAAAGAAAGGAAGGAAGAAAAGCATATTCTCTACTTCATTTGTGAATTTCTCTACTTGCATTAGTGAAATGCAAATTAAAATCACAATGAGATACTATAACTACTCACCTACTAGAATGACTAGAACAAAAGAGACAGACTATACCAAGTATTGGCAAGAACATGGTGCAACTGGAATTCTCCATTGCTCAAGAGAATGTCAGATGGCATTCACTTTGGAAAATAGTTTGCTAGTTTCCTAAAATTTTTACTATTCAGCTACCAATATGACCCAGACATTCCACTCCTAAGTACGTACCCAAGAAATGGAATCATATGTTCATACAAAGACTTACACAAATGTTCATAACAGCTTTATTTGTAATAACCCCAAACTGAAAACAATCAAAGTGTTCACCAATAAGGAAGTAGATAAACAAATTGTGCTATATGCATACAATGAAATACTGGTCAGCAATAAAAAGGAATGGATTCTTGATACACACAATGGAAATCTCAAAAATTCCACAAGTGGAATCTCAAAATAATTCTACTGGGTAAAAGAAACTTGACCAAAAAAAAGTATATACTGCATGATTCCATTTATATAAAATTCTAAGAATGCAAATAAATTTATGACGGAAGGTAGATAAGTGTTTTCTGGGTATGTGGGGAGAAGTGTGACAGAGGGATCATAAGGGGCACAGGGAAACCTTGGGGGTTAATGGATATGTTCATTATCTTGATTGTGCTGATAATCTCGCCAGAGCATCAAAACTGAGTAAAAAACTCATCAAATTATACACTGTAAATAACTGTACTTTATCATTAATTACAGCTCAATAAAGATGTCCTTTTGTTAACTGAAATCTAATTAATATACAGTGTTATATTAGTTTCAGGTGTACAACATAATGATTCAACAATTCTATACATTACTCAATGATCATCAAATATAGTCACCAAACAATGTTATTACAGTATTATTGAATATATTCCCCCATGCTGTCCTTTTCATCTCCGTGACTTATTTTGTAACTGGAAGTTTGTACCTCTTAATCCCCTTTATCTCTTTCATCCATCGCCCCCCCCCCCCCACCCATCTCCCCTATGGCAACCAGCAGTTTGTTTTCTGTACTGAAGAGCTTGGGTTTTGGGTTTTGTTTTGTTTTGTTTTTTGTCTGTCTCTTCCATATATGAGTGAAATCATACGGTATTTGTCTTTCTATGACTCATTTCACTTAGCATAATACCTTCTAGGTCCACCTGTGTTGTTACAAATGGCAAGATATCAGTAGAGACAGTCTTAAAAACTCAAGTCTAGAGACATCCAAGTGGCTCAGTCAGTTAAGCATCTGCCTTTGCTCAGGTCATGATCCCAGGGTCTAGCATCAAGCTCTTTGCTCAGCTGGGAGCCTGCTTCTCTCTCTGCCTGCTGCTCTCCCTGCTTGTACTCTCTCTCTCTCTGACAAATAAATAGATAAAAATCTTAAAAAAAAAAAAACCTGAGGTCTAATCTTAAAAAAAGTTTGTGTGGGAAATAATACCTATGCAACTTATTTACTGTAGCATTATTTTATTTGTTTTTAATTTTTTGTAACTTTCATTTTATTTTATATTTTTAGTGTTCCAAGATCTATTGTTTATGCATCACACCCAGTATTCCATGCAATACGTGCCCTCTTTAATACCCACCACCAGGCTCACCCAATCACCCATCCCTTCTCCCCTCCAAAACCCTCAGTTTGTTTCTCAGACTCCACAGTCTCTCATGCTTCACCTCCCCCTCCGATTTCCCCCAATTCCCTTTTCCTTTCCTTCTCCTAATGTCCTCCATGTTATTCCTTATGCTCCACAAGTAAGTGAAACCATATGATAATTGAATCTCTCTGCTTGACTTTTTTTCACTCAGCATACTCTCCTCCAGTCCCACCCATGTTGATACCAAAGTTGGGTATTCATCCTTTCTGATGGAGGTGTAATATTCCATTGTATATATGGACCACATCTTCTTTACCCATTCATCTGTTGAAGGGTTTCTTGGCTCTTTCCACCATTTCCAGCAATTGTGGCCATTGCTGCTATGAACATTGGGGTACAGACAGCCCTTCTTTTCACTACATCTGTATCTTTGGGGTAAATACCCAGTAGCGCAATTGCAGGGTCATAGGATAGATCTATTTTTAATTTCTTAAAAAATCTCCACAATGTTTTCCAAAGTGGCTGCCAAAGGAAACAGTCAATGAAACAAAGAGGCAATCCACAGAATGGGAGAAGATATTTGCAAATGACACTACAGACAAAAGGTTGATACCCAAGATCTATAAAGAGCTCCTCAAACTCAACACTCAAAAAACAGATAATTACATCAAAAAATGGGCAGAAGACATGAACAGACACTTCTCCAAAGAAGACATACAAATGGCTAACAGACACATGAAAATAAGTTCATCACCGGGACGCCTGGGTGGCTCAGTTGGTTAAGTGGCTGCCTTCGGCTCAGGTCATGATCCCAGCATCCTGGGATCGAGTCCCACATCAGGCTCCTTGCTCAGCAGGGAGCCTGCTCCTCCCTCTGCCTCTGCCTGTCTCTCTGTCTGCCTGTGCTCGCTCTCTCCCTCTCTCTAACTAAAAAAAAAAAAAAAAAAAAAAGTTCATCATCATTAGCCATCAGGGAGATTCAAATCAAAACCATGTTGAGATACCACCTTATACCAGTTAAAATGGCCAAAATCAATAGGACAAGAAACAACAAGTGTTGGAGAGGATGTGGTGAAAGGGGAACCCTCTTACATTGTTGGTGTAGCATTATTTTTAATATCAGAAAATTGAAACAAACCATACCATTAATGAAGACCTGGATAAATATACCATGGTGTATTCACATAATAGAATATATGCAGTTGTTTAAAAAAAAAAAAAAAGAATGAAGACTATCTCTATGTGCTGATATGGGAAGATTTCCAAGAGGTTCTGATAAGGAAAAACAAAACAAAACAAAACATGGTGCAGAATACTCTCCTAGAGCCCTCATCTTGAGTAGACATTCTCATTCCCTTCTGTGAATGCTCAGTGGGGAAGTCTGGAGGTTCTAGAATACTGGGAAACTATCTCCAAGTGTTTATTTAGAAATGTCACTTGATTTTGGATCCCAACTTTTGTCCCCTGCAATTTAAATTAGAATTTTATTTTTGTATGTGTGTATTTAAATGATGAAGATAAGAATTTGTATTTATACGTCCTCATATATGCACAAAGACATTCTGGGAGGATATGAAAAATGGAAAACTATTAAAAAAATGGGCAGAGGAGGGAACAAGGACAGCAGGAATCTTTTTCAAATTAAATTGAAAGTCTGTATGTATCAAAATCTTTAGTAAAATTTTTTTAATTGAAAAATCTGTCTAAGGGCTGAAGGAAAGAAGAATTTCTGCTGATGACTCTGAGAAAGCTTATTTATTCAGGAATCCAGAAGACTTCAGGAATCCAGAAGACTTCCCATCTTCAACAAAGAACAAAAAAGTAGGTGAAATAATTAAACTTTAAAGATACAGGTTCCCTTTTAAGACCTTTTTCCTTAGTTTCTTAGACCTCCTGCTGATTTCACAAAGCTTATTTCAGTTCCAGTTTTCTGATGTATCTTGCTATATATTTAGTTTCTTATAATACCTTCATAATATTGATTACAACTGTTAATTTCATAGTGTATATTAAAAATGTTTTGGGACGCCTGGGTGGCTCAGTTGGTTAAGCGGCTGCCTTCGGCTCAGGTCATGATCCCAGTATCCTGGGATCGAGTCCCGCATTGGGCTCCTTGCTCGGCGGGGAGCCTGCTTCTCCCTCTGCCTCTGCCTGCCTCTCTGTCTGCCTGTGCTCGATCTCTCTCTAACAAATAAATAAATAAAATCATTAAAAAAAATTTTTTTAAATGTTTTGTCAGTGTATTTTTAACAGATTATAATCAACTACTCAAGACATTTGCAAGACATTTAGTTCTTCTTTTTCTCTGCTTTCCTCCTTCACAGACCCATCCTCTTTTCTTTTAGGTCAAATATTAAGTAATCAATGTCGAAATTCACTGGTGGATAAACAAGGAAACAAAATAATTGTTATTTTTTCAAAGAACAACTATTCAGTGCTTGAATCCATGTGAAGATAAGTGGTTAACTGTGTTTGATCTTATTAAGTGAAAAAAGAAGGACTATTGAAAGCATTAGACACAAAAAAATAAAGGAATTATTAAATCTCATTTGCAATACAATGAAATCTGCACAATCCAGCTGCGAAGTATTTGCCCACGGATGGCTGCCTCATTGTGAACAGATGCTGCCTTCAAAGAATTTTAGACAACAATGCATGAAGAGCTTTCTAAATATAATTTTTATATTTATATATAAAATATAGAGAGATATATAAAATATGTTTACATATATGTCTTTATATTTATAGTTATATGTTGTTAACCCAATGGTCCAGTAGCAAAAATCCATTCTTGATCTGAGATTCAATTTCCTCTTGATTGCCTTGATCTGTCTAATAAGTTTCAAGTAATTATGATCTTCACCATATCCCAAAACTGAACGAATTTGGCAAGAAATGAATAGAATTTTGATTTTTCTCTTCATCCACTCATCAAGGTTATTATTTGCTATTTGTTTGTTTCTTTATTCCTCAAGTTCAAAATCTGTTTTCTTGGACAGACATGCATGACATAGAGAAATTTAAGCCAGGATTATCTTCTCACAATCGGCAACCAAAAGTTAACTCTAGTTAGTGAGGGTTTTGATGCTTAAAGAGCACTGGAAGAAAAGAGTGTGTCTTTGCCTTTTTTCATTTGTGGAAAATTTTAAAATGGAGCCTGGAATATCATCTCCAGTGACCCTTACCTTTTTCTTTCTCTGTGAATCTGGTGGAGGTGGTGACTTTTCAGCTGAGATGGCCCTATACACAACTTTATAAAGGGACAATTCCGAGTTTCTTAAATGGATTTCCTCTTCATAAACAGCCCCTCTTTTTATTTTAAGAAAACAAATTTCTTTGGCTTCTCCAGACTGTGAGAAACTATCAGTTTGCTTTGTGCATGTATTCTTCCAAAAACCTTGTCATTTTTATAATTTGGTTCCAGAGTTGCCTTCATGGGTGTGTAATTGGGGCCCTGGCAGAGCCCTGCACCCAAATCGGAGGGGTCCAATCCTTGGTTTAATACTCTATTGCCACAATCTTGAAATTTTTAATAATTATTGAACAAGAGAACCCATATTTTCACTTCATACAGAGGTCCCAAATTATGTAGCGGTCCTGCTCAATTCAAGTAATCATGAAAATTCAAGTGGAAGAGTATCATGGGTCTTATAGCATATAATAATAATAGAGAATATTTGTTGAGGATTATGTGCTGCTCTAAGAACTTTATGGGTATGGACTCATTTGAGCCTTGAGAAAACCACGGCAAGGTAAATGTTATCATTTGCCTCATTTTGCAGATGGGGATATTGAAACACAGAGGTTAATGAAATTAATCCTTACTCAGTTAATGGAGGGACTAGAATTAGATCCCAGACAGCCTGACTCTGGAGTCTGCTATATTAAAAGTAGTGAGAGCAGTTAAAGAAAACTTCAGAATCACCTGGCTTCCATAACACAGCCCCTACCCCAGAAACTTGTAAAGCCAATCTCATTTTGTGCTTCTATTTCTCCTGCTCCCCCACCAGTTTCAGACTTTATCTGGGGAACCAGTTTACTGTGGATGTTTTATTTAGCAGAATTTTTAGGATGCCCTAATTTCTTTGATCCAAGAAGTATCCCATCTGCAGTACGCCATGCACAAAAGAATCACACTTTAATTCTTCTGGGAGGATGCATGTTACCTTCAAAGCAACTGGATGTTGTTTTCCTTACTCGTATATTTGTTAACCCAGGAGATACTCATACTTTTTTTTACTTAAGATGTTCTTGGTTCCTTGGTTGAACTAAAAATGCATTTTGCCCCATAAAACTTGCTCCAACAGGCTTCTAATTAGTTTGCCTTCTGTCAGCAATGGGGAAACCAGCTTCTGAACACTAATAATTTTTCAGGCGGGGAAGGTCATAAAATCTGGCTGTTAACATCTATGAATAAAAACAAAGAAAGCAGAAAGGAATTCCCATTTTGTGAGACATGGCCATAACTCACAGCCAAAACATCGATGCAATTAAGTGATTTATTTTAACGTATTTTTTAAACAAATTTTTAAAAAGTGGAGCATCAGTACCTCATTGGAAAGAACATGACTGAGGAAGATAGAAAGGATTGTCAACATATACCTGGGAAAGACTGCAAAGAATTTAGCCTGGTGGCCATGAACTCTGTAGCCTGAAGACCTGTCTTAAACCCTGGGATGTCCATTCTGGATTCTGAGACCTTACTCTCAATGACAGATAGAGCTCACTTTTCATTTAGGCACTTCTCAGGAAGGGAGTCTTGGTTTCTCGCCAGTATGTCCTGTAAGATATTTACTGTGGCTTTATGATGCTGGAATTCATTGTGCCTCTAACCTGAGCATTATTGTGTCTGGGTTCACTGTGCAGGGAGCCCTTCCAGCCACCTGCAGAAATGGGAAGGGGTAAGTAATGCCTTTGTTGACAAGGGTCATTTTCCACAGAGAGTCTAAGCTGAAGACAATGCTGCATTGTGAAATCATGCATCACTTCTGGTCAATGTCAGGAAACATCCCTTCATATATACACACTGCCCCTTAGCAACTATAAGTTTGATATCCACTACCAGGTAGACTTAGATCTCCAAGGAATTTAAGGTGTGCCATGAACACATGAAGACTCGGGAAGCCATCTCCCTGAAGCGTCAATTCACTCAAAGACCTAGGAAGGAAACATATATTTGGCATTTTTATATTCTTAAAACATAGGAATCTGAATTACCAAAATCTGACATTGATAGAGTAGAGAAACCATCAAATGAGCAGGTTGTTTCTCTTCCATTCAGTCCAGTTCCCCAAATTTATAGACAAATTTATATCTCATCCCCTGACCAGCAGGACAATTAGGAATTGTTAGGGGCTCTGAAAATAAAGTTGGAGATCTCAAAATTTCATACTTCTAAGAGATGCTTTTGGCTACCTTTCCAGACCAGGCAGGCATGATATGATAGGATTGCACGTTAATTCTTATGTTATTAGATGTTTCCACAAAAAATTTGAGGAAAACACAGATCTGGGTTATCCTTATGCATTGTGGGTGTTCTTGAGTCTCACAACACCAAGGAAGTTAAACACTAGGATTTTCAATCTACAGGAAAACTTAGGAACTCATTCATCTATGGATTCTTCCAACCGCACTTAGGGGCCACAACAGAGGATGAGGTGAGGCCATGAGGGAACAGCTCACCCTCCCCTGACTCAACCCATCTGCCATTGCCCCCATCAATCACATCTAGAGGCTCCACTTGGATCTGATTTTTATTTGTCTACAATTACCAAATAAAATTTGATTTAAAGGAGAGCCTCTAAGGAAAAAAAAAAAAGAATTGAAAGTAGACAATCTGATCCTATTTTTAAAAATTTTTAATAGCACTAAAGTCACATTATGCCAAACTCAGATTATGCCCAGTCTTGTCCATCCCAATCTGAAGCCAGTAAGCATCCTGTTTTAGGGCTAGGCAAGAATCTTCAGGTTCATTTATGTTGCCATCACCAGGATTCTTTGACAAAGCATTATGGTCAGTTAGCAAACGGAATGAATTTAAGAAAATATTGCTTCCTGTTCGTTTTTTCAGTTGGTGTATGATTTCTATCATTAGGAAAAGGTAGGTGTGGCCCTTCCTTCCTTTAGGGAGCAGCCATCACCCTCTGCTCTCTCCCAGGTTCCGTCACACTTCAGAGCCTAGACTCGGACAGGATGTGATAAACAGAGTGTTTCCCTAAGCTCCAGTCAGACGTATACCATTTTTATGCTTTTCGTTATAGCTACATGTCCATTGTTCTTCCATTTATTTAACATTTTCTTTAAATCAGTGCCCATCTTAATGTTAGCCATGCCCTAAGCAATAATATCCATTAAGTCATGGGGAAAGATGTGTCTTTTTACTTAATACACTTGAAAATAAATACAGAATCATGAAAATTAAAAAAAAAAAAAAACTCTACCAATTTCCTAGGCCAAATCTATCTCATGGAACATGTTTTGGAAAACACGGATCTAATCCAGTCAGTCAGCAGTCACCGAATCCCTGTTCTCCGCCGGGCAGTATACCAGGTGTTAGACATACTAAACTTAGTGAGAGGCCATGGCAAGTGTGTTTTTTCTGATTAGGTAATACAAATGGTACTGGGGTCCCAGCTGCCTAAAAGGGTTTCTTTGTCCCAGTTTTATTGTCCAATGAAAGCATGTGCATTCAAGAGAATCAATTTCAGTGTTGTGGCTGTGTTGCCTTGGGGTTTTCATTTGTTTGTTTTTAACCCAAAATGTTACCATTATTCACAGCAAACAGACACTGGCATTGGAGACTCCTGTCTGAAGGGGCGCATGCTCTGAAAGCACTTTTGGGAAGAAAGAGAATGCCCAAGCTGCCATGAATGAGGAACGTAAATGGTTGTTACAGATTGAATGCCTGTGTCCCCCAAAATTCATATAACAAAACCGTATATAACCCCGAATGTGTTGATATTAGGAGGTGGGGTCTCCGGGAGATGAACAGGTTATCTAAATGGAATTAGTGCCTTATAAAAAGGACCCCAGGGAGCTCCCTCACCCCTCTTCCATGTGAGGTTATAACAAGAAGATGGCCATCTATGAACCCGGACAAGGGCCCCCACCAAACATGGAATCTTCTGGCATCTTTATCTTGGACTTCTGTGAGAAATAAATGTTTGTTGTTCAAGTGATCGAGCCTATGATATTCCTGTTATTGTTGCCCAAACTCCCCCTTTACCGTGGCCCTAACTCCCCCCACTAGCTCCACTTTGATGCACAATAGCTTTTACAAAAATGTTCAAAGTATTATGAAAAGCGATAGTAACTATTAAATCATTATAATCATTCTTAAATGATTCCTTGGGTAAACAAGTGGGAAACACTGGATTAGTAAGAAATTGAATATATTTCTTTACTGGGAAACTTCTCGGAGCTTTTACTCACTAATCACATTGCAGCTTTCCGAGAGAGGAATCTGGTTTGCATTGCTTCTTACTAATTATGTGACCATGGAACACATTCTTGAGAATCATTTCATGGGACCTGTGTTACATGGAATACACTTTGGGCAATGTTATTCTGGAAACATCCAGAAGCAGTAGTGGAGAAATGGAACTTCATTGAGAGTTCCTACCTCCCTGGCAGAACTGAAGAAGTGGAATAAGGAGAGAAATGCTGGATTATGCAGCACACCCAGAGCCCCTCTGGAAATAAAAAAAGAGCTTTGCCCCACTCAGAGGAATCTCCCACACCTGGGGTCAAGAGAAGACAGACACAGGGATGTCAGCTACCCAATACTTGCCTTCAATAGCTGATGGTGTCTGGGCTTCTTCCCTTGGAATACTTGAAGTATTGAGTCAATGAAATGATTCTAAATATTTTCTTAAGGCTCTAAACTCAGCTACAAAACTGGAAAATTTTCAAACCTATTTCTCCATAACGTGGGTGTTTGGGATTTTTAAGAATACTGTTCTAGTAAATTGCGTACTGCTTGTCCACAGAAGTAAACAGCAGTCCAAGGCCCTTGGTGCATGCGTCATGAGAACATTTCTCCTCAAACATCCCTGAAGTCTGCAGCCAAATGCAGCACAGCATCTGTGCCCTATTTGTTCACAGGGCAGCCGCTACCTTTACTCCTGCCTGCAAAATGTATGAGTCATGTTTGGGTGTCTTGGGGCTTTGTAAATTGTGGCAAATTGAGTCATATTTTCTTTTTCTGATAGAATTGAGCAACAAAAATCATCTCTCTTGAACAAAAAGTTAGAGTTTGTCGACATGCTCACAGGACATGTGACAGGTTTATAGGTCCCTTTCACAAGATCTTCCATATTTTAAGGCCCATGTTTTTCCAGTGCAGACTTGGACGTCAGCTTGAGTGATTCCTGTATTCTTTTAGTCTCTCTGGATTAAAATCCTGGGCTCTGGTCAAGTTCAACTTTCCAATTCAACCCTCCAACTCAATGAAAGAGAAAATGCGCCAGTGATACAGTCAGCTAAACCTGGGAAAAGGGCCGAAGGGGCATGGATGAGGAGTGACCTCCTAGGGGTAGGTAAGAAGTGAATTTCTATTATCATCAGTTTGGTAGATTGTCCAGAGGGGAAATGGTTCCAATTATTCCTCTCTGTGTATCCATGCCCTTTGCAATGTGATGGCAATATAACATTTCAGCTGCTACCATCAAAGGATGCAGCCTGTCTTCCCAGTCCTTGGATCTGGGCTGGCCTCATAACCGGCTTTGGCCAATAGAATGTGGAAGAAGTGTCTTCTTCTATGTATGCAAAAGCATGTAAGACTTTGAGTCCTTGCATACTTCCCGTCGCTTTGACCCTGACTTCACCATGTGAACAAGCCTGAGTTAGCCTGATGGAGAAGGAAAGAACACATGGCCTGTGGTTGGTCAGCCCAGTCATACCAGCTGCATCGTACCATCATATGGCATCCGCAATACCTGGTTCTAGATCCGCACACAGCAAAGTCTAGCCCAGATGAGCTTGTTGATCTGCAGCTGACTATAGATGCATGAATGAGCACAGCTGAGATCAGCCAGCCCTGGCCCAAGTCATCAGAACCTCCCAGCTACCCCCATCAACTTGTGAGCAACAGTATATAGTTAATGACTTAAACCACTAAGGTTTGGGGGCTTTGTATGCAGCAGTAACTAACTGATACAAGCATAATCACCATGATCTCTCCATCATCAGTAATCATCATTCATTTTAACATGTTTTTCCCTATAGTCTTTCACCCTACCCCCAGTTTCTGCTATTATTAACATTCTGCATTAGTGTGGTACTTTGTTACAATCAATGAGCTAATATCAATACATTATTATCAGCTAAACTCCATTGTTTTATCAGAGTTCACTGTGTTGCACACTCAACCTGTTTGACAAATGTATGATGATGTGTATCACCCATTACAGTAACATACAGAATAGTTGCATTGCCCTAAAAATCCCCATATGCTCTATCTATTCATATGCTCCTTCCCCGCCCCCTCCCCGAACCCCTGGAAATGGCTGACCTTTTTACCATCTCCATATTTTTGTCTTTTCCACAATGTCATGTAGTTGGAATCATGAAATACATATATCCTTTTCTGATCGGCTTATCTTAACATTTTCTATGTCTCGCCCAGTGCTGTTTTTCCTAAATTAACTCACTTAACACTGCAGGGTGCTATTTCTCACTCAGTTTACAGCTAAAAGAACTGAACTCATAGATGCTAAATTAGCTGGCCCATGGACACAGAGCTAATGAGTGCTAGAGTTTGAGAAATGCAGGACTTCCTTACTGTAGAGCCAGAATGCTCCACTACCACAGGAAAAGTGGTCAAGTTTGCCCCAGAGGCCACGGTCAGCACACAGCTTTGTCTCTTTTGGCTCACCTACTGTTTTAAATACCAGAATATTTTACCTTTTCTTTTAAAAATTGTAGAGTGTAGCAACTGTGAACCTGGTTTCTCACACAGTCCGTTGTCTCAGTCATTCTGAGCTGATCTAACAAAATACCATCGCCTGGATGGTTTAAATGAGACTGTTACTTCTCCCATTCTGGCGCCTGCAAGTCCACGATCAGGTGCCAGCAGACTCAGTTCTTAGTGAGAACTCTCTTCCTGGCTTGCAGATGGCCAGCCACCTTCTCCCAGTGTCCTCACATGGGAGAGAGAGGGAGCCCTGGTGTCTTTCCCACTTCTGACACCACCGAGCACACCCTGGGAACTTTACTCTCTTGACCTCACCTAAGCCTCATCACCTCCCAATGGCCCCAAATCCAAATATTATCACGTTGGAGAATAGAGCTTCAGCATATGAATGAGGGGAGCAGGGCACACACATTCAGTCCATGGCAGCAATAATTGGCTGACAACTGCCTCATTAGGGCATGAGTTTATACTTCTCTAGAATCTTCACCTCTCCCTATTGTGTTGGATCTAGTTCTATTCACATATTTACACAATCTCTCCAGCTCTAGTAGTTTTTAACTTTTCACTTCTTTCTCCCCCAGAGATGCTATTGACCTCAGCTGGAAGTCTTGCAGGGTCTTAGGTCTTGGATTAAAATGGTAAGTTAGATATCTTGCTGCCTCAAGACAGTGCTAAACATATGGGAAGAAGCACTGATGTCGATCAGGTATGAAGAACTTTAAACTGAACAGTTGATAGGCTGGACTTCATTAAAAACTTCTGCTCTGCAAAAAACAATATCAAAAGAATGAGGGGCACCTGGGTGGCTCAGTCATTAAGCAGCTGCCTTCGGCTCAGGTCATGATCCCAGGGTCCTGGGATCAAGCCCCACATTGGGCTCCCTGCTCAGCTGGAAACCTGCTTCTTTCTCTCCCACTTCCCCTGCTTGCGTTCCCTCTCTCTTTCAAATAAATAAATAAAGTCTTTAAAAAGAGAGAGACAGAATGAGAAGACAAGCCACAGACTGAGAGAAAACATTTGCAAAAGACACACCTGCTAAAGGACTACTATTCAAAATACCCAATAAACGCTTAACACTCAATAACAAGAAAACAAACAACCCGATTTCAAAAGTGGGGCAAGGACGTTAACAGAAACCTTCCCAGAGAAAATATACAGTTGGCAAATAAGCCCATGAAAAAGTGCTCTGCATCACATGTCGTCAGGGAAGTGCAAATTAAAACAACAATAAGCTATCGCTAGACCCTTACCAGCCAAATCCAGAACACGACAACAGCAAGTCCTGGTGAGGATGTTGAACTACAGGAATTGTCATTCACTGCTGGTGGGAATGCAAAATGCTACAGACACTTAGGCAGTAGGTTTAGTGTAACTCTTACCATAAAACCCAGCGATCACAATCCTTGGTATTTACCCAAACCAGCTGAAAACTTATGTCTACACAAAAACCTGCACACAGTCATAGCAGCTTCTTTCATAACTACCAACACCTGAGAGCAACCGAGATGTCCTTCAAGGTGAATGGATAAACTGAGGTACATCCAGGCACGGGATATTATTCAGTGCTAAAAGGGAAAGAGCTGGGGCCTGACAGGCTCCCTGCTCAGTGGGGAGTCTGCTTCTCCCTCTTCTTCTGCCCCACACCCTGCTCGGGCACTCTCTCTCTCAAATAAATAAAATCTCTAAAAAATAAAAATGAAAAAAAATTAAAGGAATTGAGCTATCAAGACATGAAAAGACACAGAAGAACCTTAAATGCATACTAATAAGTGAAAGAAGTTAATATGAAAAAGATATCCAGGCTATATGTTTCCAAGTATCTGACATTCTGGAAAAGGCAAAACTATGGAGACAGTAAAACAGTAAAAAGACCAGTAGTTGCTAAGGATAGGGGATAGGGAGATGAATAGACAGAGCACAGAAGATTTTTAGGACAGTGAACATACTCTGAATGATATTATAATGATGGATACATGTCATTATACATTTGTCCAAATCTACAGAACAACACGAAGAGCAAACACTAAGGAAAATTATGGACTTTAGGTGAGTGTGGTATTTCCATATAGTTTCATCCTTGGTTAAAAAAAAAAAAAATGTACCATTCTGATGACTGATATTGAAAATGGGCAAGGATACAGGATATCAGAGCCAGACATGACAGTGAATTGCAGAATCTTAGGTGGATATTGAAGTTTATTTGAGGTCTTTTTTTAGAGGGGGTCTAGGCCACTTTCATCTAGATCATAAGGGTCCAGGAGACCCCAGATGGTATCCAAGCCTTTGTGTTTAATCAAGAATTTCCCACCGGAATGTCCCATCTGTTTCCATTCGCCTGTCCCAGGCAAATACAAACCACAGGTATTTGACCCTACCTGAGGAACAGGGTATCCAGACAAAATGAATGTGTAAGTCATGGTATGTGTATTTTCCCAGCAGTCTCTGCAATTAGAGAACTTTGTAATTCAAGATGGGCATACGTAGTTGTATGAGAGGAAAAAGAATTTGAGGTTTCTCGATGAGGCATAAATAACATAAATCCTTAACTTGCACTAAGCTTCTACCGAGCTCTACTTTTAAAAATAATGTCTTCAGAATGCAAGACATTTTGTCATCTTGACCCCGTGGGAATTTTTACCTCACGCTCTTGACACTGAGGACTCTTTCTACAGATGTTTTAATTAGAATGATATGAATATTGATGAATATTCATAAGCCATTTTTCAGAGCAAATGCAATTAAGCCAGCATATTAGTTAGGAATTATATTCAGCTATGAGTAAACTGAGACCCGAAA
Organism: Taxidea taxus jeffersonii; assembly: GCA_003697995.1. NCBI lineage: Eukaryota > Metazoa > Chordata > Mammalia > Carnivora > Mustelidae > Taxidea > Taxidea taxus. The sequence goes on from ML104363.1 coordinate 204,566, forward strand.
AAAATAGTATATTGATGACACAAGAGTTTGTGCTGTCATGTAAAAGAAGTCTGGAGATTCTCCAAAGAGGAGATTGTGAACCAGGAAGTCATCAAGGCCCCCCACCTCTCCCACTGTCCTCCTCCTCCACCCTCAGCCTGTGGCTTTCATCTTTAAGGACTCATTCTAGAGAAGGCTGCTGGAAATCCAGCTATGACACAAGGAAAGAGAAAGAAAGGCTAGTTACCTCTTCTTAATGAACCTCTTCAGAAATCCCACCTACCAGCTCTGCTTATACATTATTGGGCAGATCACAGATACGGGGCTTCAGTAACAGCAAGGAAAACTAGGAAATGTAGTTTTTCAACAGGGTGCCCCACCCAGCGTTCCCCTGAGAAGATGGGGGAAACCGATAGGAAAGGCCACCTTAAGTCTAACCACACCAGTTTAATTTTTGATTAATTTTCTATTTGGCACAGTTCAAAAGTTCCTGAGTTTTCCATATTTCATTTTAGCAAAATGAGTTCATATTAATTCCTTTTTATTTGAGATTTATACTGGAAATTTCATTGGCTCCTGCATTTTAGTCCATAACTAATTTTACCAAATACAGTTTATGCCATTGTGAGACTTCTTTTGTGTATATTATTTCTACCAAAGTAAAACTTTCTAATATCAAATATTGCACTTTTACATTACCTCAAGAAAATCTTATGCTACTCCCACTGATATTGGAGAGAGTACAAATATTATTCCCTATGACTTTTTAAATCCCCGAATGTTTAAAATTATAATTCTCACCCCCATTGTTTTCCTCAAAGGTAACCACTATTAAATATTTCTTGTGCATCTCTCCATAAAAAGCTAATGTATATTATAGTTCTTTCTTAGCAAATCTGGGAGAAAATAGACACTAATTTGGTAAAAGAGAACATTAGAAAAACAAAGAGAAAGCTGCAGGAGAGACCCACAGAAGGAGTTTGACACGAAGAAGCCCAAGCAGACAGAAAGTGCAAGAAAAAGTAAAGCCTGCTCCATCAGTCCAGGAGGATTGCAAGGTGAGGCAGATGAGTCAGAGGCTGGGAATATAGAACAGAAGGTCAGAAATGTGCCCATCTCCCTACCCCCGTTTGGGGAAAAAGTATAGTTGGTTCAGTCCAGAGGACCTCTTGCTTTACAGGCCATTTGGACCTAGCAAGATAATCCCGTACCTCTGCTGGCCTCCAAGACAAAAGATAGGATGCTCAGGCAGAGAGGGGATTCAGTTTCCTCCTGAGCCGCCCTTGTTTTCTGTTTTGTGAATGCTAGATTGACCAGCTGATCTGCCATGTGCCTACCTTCTTGGGACAAACAGATACACACGTTACCCCTACTACAGGTTAGATGGTTGAACTGAGAACTGGATGGACCCATGGCAGGGACTCCCAAAAGAGGATGAGGAAGAAGGAAGACAGGGATCATCTAGATCCTCTGCATTCTGACCTGTCTGAGAAAGACCAAGGACTACATATGTAGAACTCACAAACAACACCAGAGATGCCAGTGGAACATTCAAGGACAGGACCAGGCCAGGCCTACCTCACGGGACACAAGCTATACCTGCCAAAAGTCTAGCATAAGGTTACAGGACCCCTTTCCTAGAAGACCACGAGGTTGCGGAAGCCGATCTTCCACACACTTCAGCACCATCTTGGAGAAGAGTGGAGGGAAGAAGGAAGAGATCTGAAATACTAGGAAACTATTCCCTGAGACACTGACTGATCATGAATAATTTTAAATCATGGAATCAGACCACGTTTTACATTGGATTGGGCTAAATCAGTTCCCATTCCCCAAAGGAACTAGAGATGAGAGGAGTTCTTGAAGCAGAACTTATCAGTTATATTTAACTCCATAATCTTTCTTTGCATCTCGGATTAAGGAGAGGCCATTTGTGACTTCGCCAGAACTGATAAATTCTTTAATGATCTGGGGGTCAGAATGTTCTGCTTCCTTCTATAACTGTTGTCTCATGCGAGTCTCACTGGAGGTAGGTCTGGGGACATTGTTAACTCCATCGACAAATAAAGACAAAGTAAATGGCTCATAAAATAGGAAGTAGTGGAACTGGAGGTAAGAGTTCTATTTCTCCAGCTAGTTCTCTCTCCACTGGGTAAATGAACGTGAGGCTGCAGATTCTCCACTGAAGACCCCCCTCAAAAAAAAAAAATTTTTTTTTTCAGAGATAAAGGATGTATTCTGAGCACTGTTCTCTGAGTATACTAAAGTTTCTCACTCCAGCCAAAGAGTAAGTTCTTGGACAGAAAAGGTCCCACACACCAAGGCCTGGGAGAAACAACCAGCTGTCCCCTCTCTCAGTGTTCTGTTCTCCCCAGACACCCACAAATTCTGTTAAAGCTCCAGACTGTGTTCCTCATTTCATTTTGTTCCAAGGACAGTTTATTTGCAGCTTCCCCAACTCCCATAAGACCTCACTGTACCTCCATTGGTCTGATTTAATTAAAATCAAATCTTGAAAAAGCTCACACACGGTACTTGCCTTATAACAATGTTCACTTGTCCTTCCTTGCTATTTACTGGAAAACCATACTGAAGCCCCATTGAACCCACTGACTGAAGACTCAACCATATGATCACCCAAACACTCATTTCTCACTTCCTAAACTAGTTAAATAGACAGGTTCAGGTTCACAGGAAGCTCCAAGATCTCAGGAAACTTTTTCAGGGTCCAAAGATATGAGCTGTGTTTCCTTTAAGATGCACTGGAATTCTAGCCTTGAAATGATGTGTCTAAATCACACTCTCACTCTGCGGGCTCCAGCTGCTCGAGTTTCATGAGGATGACTTCTCAGGGCCCTCAGATCTTATTTCACATCAAGTGAAGTCTGGTCTTGATTAAAGTTGCAGTGAGGGAAGCATATGGCAGTCAGAGAGGCAGACGCTGGCTAATAAGCCCCTGCAGGTTCAGCTCTGAAGAAAGTAAGAGCCCGTCTACTGGCTGCCGTTCGTTGAAATTGGGCTCCAAAGGAAACACGAGCTTGCACATTCCCTGTGTTTATATATTTGAGTTAATTGAGTTCTTAATTATTAAAAGTGATCCCAGCCAGGCAAGGGATTTAGTGAACTAAGTATTAAAATAACACATCATTGAGGCAAATTTTCTCCAAAGTTCCCCTGCTACAGTAAGTTTGGAGACTCATTGCTGTCATATATTTTTTCAGGAAGGGAGGAGCGGAGCTGAGAACAATTCAGATTTCACTAAGCTTTTGCATCTGCAGAGTGGAAGGCATAATGTCTTTAGCTTTTGAATTCTGCTAGGACTAGACAAAACATTTCTTCTCAGAAACACTTCCATTTGCTGTGAGAATCAGCAATACAAAGAGGAAATGGATCCTCTCTTCCTGTCATCAAAGCTCCGGGCCAGATCAGACCAGAAATTGCACCGGTCACTTCTGTAGACGTAGCACACGTAGCACGGAGAGAGGCTTTGCAGAGGGATCTCCTGACACGAGGGATTAGGACAGGGGTCTTGTCCTAAATTCTGAGGAGCTCTTTATGCTGTAGGAGAAAGACCTAGAGGTAAAGTTGCTCTGCTTCATAAATGTTTTGCCTTTTTAGTATACTAGTGTAGAATATTCTAAAATAGAAGGATAGTATTGCAGAAGGACTCTCCTGTTTTTTAAGATGTCTGCTTCCTTTCCTGTTAAAACAATGTGCTATTCAGTCCTTTTTCCTCCACACACTTTTTAACCACTGTTTTTCAAAAACGTTCCTTGTACAGAAGGAGCAGGGATGTGTTTTCACCACAGTCAAACCAGGTTTGACCTGGTACCCTGGACACTCTACAGTGGGTTTTCCTTGGCTGACAGTGTCCCACCTTCACTAGCGGTTTTTCCCAGGTAAAACCCCAGGATTCCTAGAAGTGTCCACAATGACACATGCTTGGGAACTGAAAGCCTGGGAACTAGGGAAAGGATCCTCATCACTATGGGAGGAAGGAACAGGGCTGGAGGGGGACAAGCAGGAAAGTGAGGTGCTCAGCATCTTTAGAGAGAGACAGCTTCACTCTGACAGCGGCAACTTTGATGTTCTAAGGAGATCTGGATTCTCAACACATTTACTGAACACCTGCTCTACATTATTTCAAACTTAGTTCTCAGGTAAATATCCCATTTTATCCATCAAGAAAGTGAGTCTCTGGGAAGTTAACGGACTTGCCCAAGTTCACGGAAGAGCCACAGGCACAATAGGGATTCCCATCCCGATGTCCAGCCCAAGACCTGGGCACTTGTTCTCCAGACGAGACAGCCTGATAATACTGTCCAGAGGGTCAAGAGTTGGCTCTCCTTGAGCAATGGAGTTCCTCAGGCTCTGCTGGTCTGGGGCCTGGGCTGGGAGAAGGAGACAAGGGGAATTGGACAGTTTGGTTGCCACCTCCAGGTAGAAGCAAATGGTGGGATCTCAGACCCACCCAGTTACTTGGTAGTTACTACACATCCTCTTATCTATCTGTTTTCACTCCTACTAGGGCTTCCCCTTCCCTCTCTGTCCATCATTATCGCCCCCTCCCCCCACCCCACCCCCACCGCTCAAATACATCTCCCTCACTCATCCAATCACCTCTCTCCTTCTTCCCAGTGTCCAAAGGGAGCTCCCACCTGCTGTCAGGATAGCCTAGGTGCAACAAGGGATTCTTCCTGGTTAGGGCCAAATCCCAAAAGAGGAGATGAAGGGAGAAGGAAGAGAAGACAAGGAACCCAAACTGACGCACAGTGTCTTCAAGATGATGCCTCAGTAGGAGTCAGCAGGGACAGGGGGTCACTTTAGGTCCTCCTTCTGTACCCTCTTATTCCTGACACATCTCCCTACAAGGCCCTGTTTGTCTCTACAGAAAGCAGGCCTTGCAGAGCCCTAGCTAGTGGCACTCCCCCACTCCCAACACAGATGGAGGAATGGCCCTGCGGCTGTTCTTCTAACGTGACTAACATTCCCTGGGGGCAATGGTGGGACTCTCACCACCTGAATGTCTTCCCCGTGGAACTTCAGGGGATTGGGCGAAGTCTCCTGCCCTGAGTCGGTGGAGCCACCCTGAGACCTGTCCAAAACCTCCCAAGCTGTGTACCAGACTGCCCCCAGCACAAAACAGGCCCTGAGCAAATTTGTGCTGACGCGCATGTGAGGGCCTATCTGTCTGTCTGGCAGGAAGAGCGCCCTCAAGTCACCTCACAGAAAGCCAGGTCCACCCCCCCAACACTTCATTTGACATCCAGGGGGTGAACCTCTGGGGAGATTTTTTTTCCTCTCACAGGAATCGTTGCATCCTCCTTCTAAAATTTCTGGCCTGAGGGTTATTTTTAAACTGGCACCAACTCAACACAAAGGCTACTTTTCTAAGGCAAATGTTTTAGTTCATGAGGTGTGAGTGATTTTTGTCAAAGACTCATGGCCTGGGGAGAGTCTCTCCAGACCCTCCCTCTCTGAGGTGGACTTCCAGCTTCAAGGCAAACTTTGAATATTCAAAGTCAAATCGGTCACAGCCAAGTCTCCAGCCTTCATCAGCACATCTTTGTCTGTGGTAGACACGTTCCTGCACTCACGTGGCATGGACAGAATCTCTCCCTCGGGCTGCTTCTGGAAGGTCTGTGGGTTGGTCAGAATTTGGAGGAGGAAGCAGCCCAGTGTGGGAGGGTGAGGAGCAGTGAAACCTGGGGAGGTAGTCCATTTATGGAGACAGCATCATGCTGTCCCCCATTCAGTTTCCACAGCCTTTGGCGTGGCTCCCTGGTGGTTTTGAGACATGGCGCGCAAAGCTGCCTCTGTGGCCATAGACAAACGCCGTGGAGTTGGAGCCCGCACTGAAGTTAGGCCCATCCGCCTGGGATGCTGCCAGGGGAACTGTGGAGAGCACTTCCTTTGTCAGTCAAGATCATCACTGAACATGGGCAAGAAGCCCAAGAGGCTGTGGGGCCCATACAGGTTGACCACCTCCTCTGAAGGTCTTGGTTGATAGACAGCTTCATGTTTTGTGTCCATACGTAGGATTTTGCTCAAAGACTTGAGCCACACCAACATTTATTGATAACTCAATTTTCTTCACTGTCTAAAAGCCTAAAGGAGTTCAACAAAATTCTGATTTTTTCCTAACGCTACTGATGGTACTTTTTTTTTTTTTTTTAATTTTACAGAGATCACAAGTAGGCAGAGAGGCAGGCAGAGAGAGAGGCAGGGGGAAGCAGGCTCCCTACCTAGCAGAGAGCCCAATGCAGGGCTCGATCCCAGGAGCCTGGGATCAGGACCTGAGCCGAAGGCAGAGGCTCAACCCTCTGAGCCACCCAGGTGCCCCTGATGGTACTTTTTAAAAATAACAGACACTAAATTGTTTTTATTTGGGGGGGTGACCTTGTTTTGCTGATACCCTGGTTCACGTGAAGTCTGACTAGTGGCAGCCCAGGATTGATCCTGGTCTTCTTTCCAATTGCAAAAATCAAACAAGAACATCATTGCTCTGGGATACAAGCATACACAGATCTCAGGTTCATGGAAAGAAGAAAAAAAATCAGCCTTCTTTTGTTTTCAGTCATTCTATCACCATTATTAAGAACATTTAGAAATAAACAACCTCACCTAAATGTATTTACTGCTCTTGGGAAAGCAGTGTTCCAACAGAGGAGGCTTACTGGGACCTTGGGATTATCTCCAAATGGAATGTCTTTTTGAAGTTTCTTCATAAAATTCTCCTTGTTTTTCAAAGCAGATATCACTCCAGTGCTTGTGTAGGGCTGCCCCATCCTGCAATTGCTAAACATGAACTCCTAAGGCAACTCCCCAGTGTATAAAGTTTAAAGCCAAACAAGACACGTATTTCAGAAAGTTCCATCCAAGAAGGCACAATGGAATTGCATACAGTAATTATCAAACCCCTATTATCTTAGACTTCCCCAAGGAAATATCTATCTTACTGACGCAAGATGTTCTCTTTCAGTGTGAGTGTGAGAGGTTCTGTTTTGTTGAAATAAAACAGTTGCTTTGTTGAATCTCTTTCTATTTTTTATTATTTTTTATTATATTATGTTAGTCGAATCTCTTTAAATTATTATCCACTGTACACTTGATTAGAAATGCCTTCTAGGTCCACCAGCATGACTGGAATATAACAGACTGGCAATTCCACCCCTCAGTCCATATTGGTCTGAAACATGTCTAGGATTAAAAAGGAAGAATATTGATTACATCCATGTAACACAGTCATGTGACTAGAAACTGAAATAGGGCACTTTCTTTTTTTAAGATTTTATCTATTTGATGGAGAGAGAGAGAAAGCACACAAGCAGGGGGAGAGGCAGAGGGTAAGGGAAAAGCAGGCTCCCTCTCAGGTTGCACAGGGCCCAACCCCAGGACCCACAGATCATGACCTGAGCCAAAGGCAGATGCTCAAGCCCCCTGAGCCACCCAGGTGCCCCCTCATTATTTCTTAGATCCCACATTTTTCACTTCTGTGGCTTACAGAGAAAAGTTGCTGATGAATGCAATTTCATCTGATACAAGACACGTCCTACCTTGGGTTTGGCTTTGTTTCCAATCTGATTTACTGAAAAAGTATTGATCACAATGAGATCCCCCACTGCCCAGTGATACTCCCCATACTGAGATTGTTTGCAGACAATTCACAGCATGCATTCCGAACTCAGGAGACTATACTCTCAGTATCACCGTCTTAAAGTGCTGACATTTTGTTCATCATAGATTTTTTTCATTAACTTTGGTTTTTTAAAATAGTGCATGAAAATATTTTATTGCTGTGGGGTTTTTTTTGGAACCCAGTGCAACTGCATTGCTCATATCACCCTCGTCCAGATTCCAGTGCATCCTCCTCTTCCTATGCGGAAGTTCCACTGAAGAATACAGCTCATATTCCTTCTGCAGGGGAACAGCAAAAATGGTTCCAACAATCTCTTCTTATATGAGGCTTTCCAAGAACTTTGAAGATGCCATTGAACCAAGGCTAAAGGTCCCCTCCACCTCGCACCCGGGTCCACTGTGTACCGTTGGGCAATGCACAATTCTAGGGGACACTGCTCTCATCAGAGTTTAAACAGCGCTCCCCATTGCTACTACTGTCAGGCCACAAGCTGTTGGTCTTAGGTCCACCATTAAATAAAGAGATTGCCTCAGAATCTAAATCAACTGTGTCCCTAAGCACTCTGGCTAATGCAATTTGTTTTTAAATAACAAGACTTTGTCAATGAAGGAATCAGTGCATTCATGTACATTCTGCTCCGAGTTCTTTGAAGACGTGCACTTTGGGTAGCAGCAATCCCGATGAGAGGGGCTCAGATTGTGGAAAACAAAATCTACACAGCTGAACATGGACATTCTGTTTTCACTCTCCTACCTTTTTTTAAAAAGATTTTATTTATTTATTTGACAGAGAGAGAGAGGTCACAAGTAGGCAGAGAGGCAGGCAGAGAGAGAGAGGGAAGCAGGCTCCCCACTGAGCAGAGAGCCCCATGAGGGGCTCAATCCCAGGACCCTGAGATCATGACCTGAGCCGAAGGCAGAGGCTTTAACCCACTGAGCCACCCAGGCACGCCTGGGAGGTGATTTTAAAGAAAATAGTTATTACTATTATAAATTTGTCTTCCTCTTGTGTAGAATTGTGGCTTTTTCAAACATTCTAGCAATATTATTCCAGTAAGTTCCTGCAGTTTCTGAAGAGAGTTTCTCAGCAATATTATTCCATCTTCCAGGTGAAAACTAAAATATTTTCTTGGACTAATTCTAAGGATTTCTGAAACTGAACCATGGGAAATCTTAATAATTTGAAAAATCTTGGACATCTTAGAAGATCATTAAAGAAACCATCAAGTTCTCCTCTTCCATGTTTAAGAGCAAAGAGCTTTGTTTAAAAAATTTATTAACAAACTGAATTATGTCTCAATAAGAACTCTAAGTTGACAGGGTGCTGGTGTTAGGTTGCACAAGAGCATTTTAAAATTAAAATACAAAAAAATTTGTTTTCACAGAGGGATTTCTTCCCAAGCCTTGGGTATTAAATACCATACCCTTTATTAGGTATAATGATATAGTTATTTAACACTCACATTTTTTAGCATACTCTTTGTATTTTATGCCTGGCCATTCGCCATTAATTTAAGTTATTCTCCAAATTTATGGAGAGCAGTAAAACCAGTAATTAAGTTACAGACTTTACCGGAGGAATTAGCTGTTCCTTTCCCAGTTTGTCTTACTACGACTGGCATCCTCTCACTTCTTAAGCAACATTGCCATCTCGTGGCTAAATCCACAACATTTTTCAGAAGAAAAACCCCAGCCTAAATGAACTAAAGAGATTCAGAAAGCACCAAAAATTAGAATTGATTTATGTCCCTAGAATTTCCTCCAGTTGTGGATCAACTTGGTTAAGAAGGGAGAAACCATCTCAAGAAAGTTTGCAACTTTAGTTTCCAATAATCAATGGTGTTTTGTCTTACATTATCACATCTGGCTAGTCAATGAAGAAAAGCTAAATTCAGACAAGGAAAATATTAAGAAAAAAATCTATCGTTTCCACTAAAGCATCTCTATTAGAACTATAAGCTCACACATTTCAAATCTTGGCACATTCAAACTGGGGTTACATTTGGCCCATCTGAATCAGTATTTCTTTTCTGGAGCTAGTTAAGAACCTGCTTTTCAACTTAAGACACTGTCTTGATGTGAGATTACATCAGGCTCTAAAAAGAAAAGAAGAAAAAGCTCTTCAGTTTTCATGAAAGGAAGGTGAAATAGGTTCACTTCCAATCTTCTCTTTGGGTCATTTGGGACTTTGCAAAGTAAACAGAAAGAACCAAATTTCTCTCCTCTATTCATTGTTTGGGAAAATCCTAGTGGAGGTGGGCCATCTGTGAGGTCTAATATTTGGCGGTCAGTTGTGCTACGTTTTAGATTTTTCTCTAGAGACTCCTATGAATAATCATAAAGATGTTCCAAAGCCTGAATCATTCAGGTGACTAGCTCCATTGGGGATAAAACCATAACTAGGTAAACTATGGCCAGTGAAGACTCATTACTCTATGACTCTCTTAGTTACACACAGCGAACACAAACCTACAGGGTTGAAGGGGAAAGATAACTTAGGAGTTTAGTAAGAAATACTTATTCTGACAGTTCAACAGAGAAACTATCCAAGCATGAAACACAAAAGAGGACAATTTTAATCTCTAAGGAAGAAAAATAAGACTGCTATCCTTTTTCTTCCTTTTCTTTTGTCAAAAATCTACTTGTATAGCCTGTAATTGGCCATATTGTTAGGTGTGCAGAAAAAGAATGAATATGCCAAATTTCCATAATTTACTTGTTACTAGAGTGTAGCAAATAATTTAAAATTTTCAGAGGTTTTTAAATTAATACATTATTTTTTTCACTTAGAAAGCTAAGGACAACATAATATATGCAAGAAATTATTTCTGCAATATTTTGCTTATGGGTCTTTAGAGCCAGATATAGACCAGTGTTTTTCAAACTTGTCTGCTGGTATTAAAAATACAGATGCCCCTGGAGATTCTGATTCAGACACTTGGAGTGGAGCTTAAGAATCTGTCTCTGATAAACTTGCCAAGTGGTTTTCATCATCAAATAAATTTGGGAAACACTAGTCAACATTTTGTTTGACGTGACTTAAGACAGAAATACGAACACAGCTCCAACTTAATGAAAGTTTAAGTATAATTCAGAGAATTATTTTTAATAGCCCCAAATGTTCAAAATTTTAGAAAATAATTATTTGAAATTTTCATAGATTAATGCATTATATGAATCAGGATATGCCCATCTTTATATTTAGTGCCATTCAGTGTTTTAATTTTGAGTAATATTCACTTGTTTCTTTCATTGATTTATAATGACATTAAAGTTTATGTACCTGTTTTTAAGACATGTACATGGATGTGCATTAGGGATATTAACTAGGAAACTGAAACTCGGAAAAGAGAAAAAGTAGAAGAGAATAAGATAGAAAGTAGAAACAGGGGCACCTGGGTGGCTCAGTGAGTTAAGCCTCTGCCTTCGGCTCAGGTCATGATCTCGGGGTCCTGGGATCAAGCCTCACATCAGGCTCTCTGCTCAGCAGGGAGCCTGCTTCCCTCCCTCCAATGCCTGCCTCTCTGCCTGCTTGTGATCTCTGTCTGTCAAATAAATAAATTGAACCTTAAAAAAAAAAAAAGTAGAAACAAAGCAACAAAGGTGTGACACGGTCAGAGATTTAAGGAAAAATACGAATGCTAGAAAAACCACCCTGACATAGATATGGGGCTGGAGGGAATTCTATTTCATGATACAATTAATAGAAGTGTGAAGAAAATAAGACAAAAGGAAAAGATAAGCAGAGGTATAAGGAATAAAAATAGAGGCACCTGGTGGCTCAGTCGGTTAAGTGTCTGACTCTTGATTTCGGCTCAGGTCATGATCTCAGGGTGGTGAGATTAAGCCCCACATCAGGCTGGGTTTGGAGCCTGGTGGAAATTCTCTCTCTCTCTCTCTCTGCCCCTCCCCACCCTGCTTGTGTTCTCTCTCCCTCTCGTCTAAAAAAAAAAAAAAAATAGAGATAAAAAGTGATTTCTATTTTAGGCTCCTTATTTAGGAACTTATTTATTGGGGGAAAGTTTCAACAGGTGATAAAACCAAGATTCTTCCTCCACATGTAGAAGTTGAGAAAGCCTAACTCCCAGTGGTTATCAGCCTCTGTAATTCTAAAACACAATAAATAGGTCCTAAGGAGGCATTCAGAAAATGGGTCTTCTAGAACAATGCCTTTAGAAGACCACTGTGAAACAAGGGGTCCATGGTGAAATAAATTTGCAAGGTGCTGCATATAATATTCTCCCCGAAGTGTCCCATGAACTGCAGGTGATGGAGGGCTCTTCAGGGTCTGGCAGAAAAGATGAGTTCAACTCATCTTTTAACTCCTTTTTCCAAACCACAAGATACTTTTTTTCACCTCATGTCTTGCTAACATCCTACAGACTCGGTGAGAGATGGTGGGTTCAACATGAGAAAACATGAGTTTGAACTTCCGTTGCAACACTTACTAACTTCATGACTTGGGATTAGGTTCCTTAGTAACGACCTAGAGCCTTCACTTCTCCATATGTACAGGAGGTTTAATAACACCAAGTGCTTAGCACAGTGTCTGGCATATAGGAAACACCAGATTAAATACTTGTTCTAGTATTCCACAGAGGATTTTCTGGGAAATGTTAGGTCTTCTTAAATTTTCTGTCAAATTATCAATATACTATCACTCTTAAAACATCCAAGAGAGGGGCGCCTGGGTGGTTCAGTGGGTTGAGCCACTGCCTTCGGCTCAGGTCATGATCTCAGGGTCCTGGGATCGAGTCCCGCATCGGGCTCTCTGCTCAGCAGGGAGCCTGCTTCCCTCTCTCTCTCTCTCTCTCTCTCTCTCTCTCTCTGCCTGCCTCTCTGCCTACTTGTGATCTCTCTCTGTCAAATAAATAAAATCTTTAAAAAAAAAAATCCAAGAGAAATTTGTTTTTCTAATCAAAGAAAACCCAAAAGTTTTTATTTTTTCCACCTCACTACCCCTCTCCTTTTTATTTTCAGCTGGGCAAGTTCAAATCAAACCAAGAAAGGTCAGTGATAACACATCAAGGCCAGTGATTTGTAGCGATAGCCTCAAGTATGCACACAAATGGGTCTTGGACCAAAGGCAACCCCTGTCTTAGTCTGTTCAGGATGTTACAACAAAAATATCATAGAGTGGGTACTTTAGACAACAAACATTTATTTCGTGCAGTTCTGGAGGCTGGAAAGTCCAAGATTAAAGTGCCAGCAGATTTAGTCCTGGCACAAAATCCACTTCATCTTCCATGGACAGCCATCTTCTTGCTGACATGGCCGGAGGGATCAGGGAGTTCTCTGGGATCTCTTTTATAAGGGCACCAATCCTACTCATGAGGGCTCCACCCAAATGCCCTAAACACCTCCCAAAGGATTCACCTCCCAAAAACTATCATTTGGGGGATTAGGTTTCAACATATGAATTTGGGGCCTGCGGACACAAATGTCCAGGCTGTAGCAACCATTTTTGAGATGAAGCTGTCTTTTGGAAAGAAAACTCTGGCTGGCCAGTAAGACTGCTCACACTAGACCCAACAAGAGAAGAGGTGAAACCTGGTTTTCATGCCTTGGACTACCCCATTCAAATGGGAAAAACCTTGCCATTACATAACCCACTAACACTAGTCACCTACTCCGGGGCCCTCATAGTCCCTCTGTCCCTTGTCTCTCCCTCTATCACTATCGCTTTTCAGAAAAGAATCCAAAGCCTCATTAGAACGCTGGGGTTACTGCTTCAAGTTATTTGCATTTGCATTCTAACATCCTTCAGAGCCTTCAGTCTGAGTACAGCTCTCAAACTGAAATGTCAAGAATCTGCCAATTAAATACAAGTGAGTGGGGAGGCCTCCTGTCAGGTTTCTTAAAATTGCTTCTGTGGAAAGTAGATTCATCAGCCTTAACAATGTGTCTTCTCTGATTCTGATTCATGCCTCCCTTCTAACGGTGAGTACAAAGTCCTTTATGACCTCCATGCCACTTCCAGCGTGTTATTTTAAGCTGCACATGTATCTCCTCAGATCATTCTCACCACAGGTTGCATTAAGCTGAGAAATCTCCCTCAGTAAGTTATTACTGGGTGCTAAGTCTAGGCTTCTAGATGACAGTACCATGGAAGATTGATTCCACCCACTATCAACATAGTGGACTTAAGATGATCTCCCAAGAGGTCATCACCAGTCACTGCCATCTTTCAGAGAGATCGCAGACCCATCCCATAGGTACACATTGCCAAAGACTACCCAGCACGTTCTCTTCACACATGAAAGTCTTGTTCACCATTGTGTCCCCAGGGCCTCACAGTGCCTGGCACACTATTTTACAAGCATCAGCAAGGGCTTCTTAAGTAATGACAAAAGAACAACTGACATTTCCAGTCTTGCTTCAACTTGTGCCTCGCCCAGCTGAGCCAATCCCAAACCCTCTTCTTCTGAAGACATGGCTCCAAAACTTATTCCCTGGTCTAAGACAAGAAAACTAAGGACAAGAGAAATGAAATGTCTCACCCCAGCCTCCCAAGAACAGCTATCAATCACTAAAAGATCTGATTTATCAAATGGTGCTCAAGATCTTCTGACATCTGTCCAATTACTAAATACCTTTTCTAACATGTATTTCACAACATATTTCAATACATTATTTTGGTTGTATCATGAAAATCATGGCTTAAACTCTATTGAAACAGAGTATCACGTACCCATTTGTCACATTCTTTTGTTGTTCATCCAATACAAAACAGAGTTAGCTGCCCAATCTTGGTATACTAATTGCCACTGAAACTATGGAAAGTATAATATTCATGTTGGCACCCAATGGGCAATTTTTAAAGCATAAAATTGTCCCATTACATTTCATTTTAAAATAAGAAAATTAGTTCCTGCTTTATTTCCAAGGCCCCTGTTCACTCACTGTTATTAAGGCCAACACACTTCACTGCTTTGGTATTTAAATGGCAGACACCCACCGAATTTAACTTACCCATATGGTTCCTGGGCTCACATTTCAATGACCTAATGCAGTTTGTAATACTAGTTTCTTAAAAGCTCCACAACACTCTGCCCTTAATTATAGGTGTGATACTATCCAAAATCATACTACTAAGAAATCTCTCACTCAACTCCAACCTTATAGGACACCGTTGCCAGCAATCTTCCTCATGAAGGACATGGTGTGCCTAGAAATGCATTAGAATGGTCTGCAAATCGCCCTGGAGCTTAGGAATACAGCAGGTGGAACACACAGCTCTAGTAATGGGAAGTGTTAAAACTGACCTTAGGAGTTCCTCCTCCCCACACTCATTTTATTATTAATGATCCCGGGATCATAGGTTTAGTAGGTGTTTGTTAAAAGGTTGAATAACTCACCTGTGGATGACAGGTGAGCTGCCCTGAGTTACGGTCTCTTGTGCAGTTCACCACATTTCTCTTATCGCCTTGCATAACTTCCTTCTAGATGGGCATTTGCCCTCCGGATTAATCTATTTAAACCCCTCAACTGATATGTTGGACTGATCCCATTTTCATTTCTGTCTTCCATCATTATCTGCCTCCTATGACTAAAGAATGCAACTGGACATGACATCAAGCTCCCTGAGGGCCAGAACCCTGTCCACTGCTCTATCCCCAGGAGTGGGTACTGAATCTAGCATACCCAGGCTACACGCTGAGTAAGTATTCAAGAGTGTAGGAATGAATGAACCAGTAAACAAAAGAACTGATGCTACAGGCCATGGCAGAAGGAAAAAAAAAAAAAAAAAGAATGTGATTCTGAACAAAAAGACCTTGGAAGAAGTCGGCATGGTGTATTGGAGGAACAGCTTCCTTACCTGTAAATTGAAGACACGCCTGAATTTGCTGTAGGAGCAACTGAAATAATGTAAGTGCAAGCTCCATAAAAATGGTAAAGCGCTATTCAGAGACGGCATCTCGAATATGATGACAATAAATTGTGAATAAAATTAACTAAAGCTAGCAGTTAAGCTACAGCATAAAATTGCAGCAATCATAGGGTTAACCCCAGAGCAGGGGTGTGGTCCAGACTTATGGGATGAATTCATGGCCCTGGTTCAGACCTAAAAGAATGGAGATGGGGAAAAGCTATTGCTCAACTTGGGGATCTGGAAAGAAAGCATCTCATTGCAAAGAACCTGCAGATACAGAAGTGCTTCTTTTCTTGATTTTATTATTAGATGTTAAACCAATCATATAGAAATTGACATTTACCAGTTGACAAAGTAGGAGCTTTTCATATTTCAAAGTTACTAAGGTTAAGGTGCATGCCCAGATGAGTACAGGCCAACCTCCTTTGCTTTTGTGAATCCTTTCCAAAAATTATTCTAGACTCTTCACCACTATTCCCTGTGTGGTTACAGTTCAGATGAGACACCTGAAAAATGACAAGTGGCCAGACAAGATATAGAGCAAATAAACTGAGCTATGTGTCAACAGTTTCTAAGTCAGGGCATGTGTTCCCCAGTTCAGCTCCTAAAAATGAATTCTCATTGCTTAGTGAGATTTTATAAAAGGTCTTTTTTAACACAAAACACAAAGTAATAGTTGCATGGTTTTAATGTATACCGACTTTTCCAGAAATGTGCTTATTACTATGTAAATCAAGGCATGACTAAGATTTTGTTCAAAACTTTATTAGGAGTTGTGCTCCATTTCAGAATATCATATCCAACACTGTTTGTGATATTGCCAATACAATGTTCATTGATCTGCATTTGTAGCTCATGACTACACACAGGTGTAAGCATCTGATGCCTTAATCTTACCATCTAGGATGGCAAGACCAAAGCCTTCTGACTAAAGCCCATGTTATTAAAAACTGTTTTTCCTTTTTTCTGCTTTGTACTAAAGTTAGGATTCTATACTCATTGTTTTTGTTGTTGTTGTTGTTTTTTAAGATTTTATTTATTTGACAGACAGAGATCACAAGTAGGCAGAGAAGCAGGCAGAGAGAGAGGAGGAAGCAGGCTCCCCGCAGAGCAGAGAGCCCGACGTGGGGCTCGATCCCAGGACCCTGAGATCATGACCTGAGCCAAAGGCAGCGGCTTAATCCACTGAGCCACCCAGGCGCCCCTATACTCATTGTTTTAAAGTATATATGCATTTGGGTCATATGGACATTGAATTTTATTTCAGAATAATCAGAACATTTGTCATAAAGGGACACTGAATCTGCAAGGTTGAGAGAACAACTAATGTCATCCAACCTACACACTCTAAAATAAAACTGAGACTCAGAGAGGTGGAGTAACTTACTCAAGGCCACACAGCCAACTGATGACCAAGCCAGAACTAGAACTACCTAAACACCAAGCCCTCCTTTCAGCAGGCTGCCTCGCCTCGATGTGATGACTACATAAAAACACACAGAGGGAGAAAAATTAACCTCACACTTGAGAATGAAGTTGGTGACCATTACACCCAAGGGACAGGGCTGGAGGAGGCTTCTCCCCATCTCTAGCTACCAGCACAAGGGACAAGATGGTTCAGAGAGAAGTTCTTGCTTTGGGTTTGTTTTGTTTTGTTTTCCACCTAAAAAGCATTAGGTGCTAGTTTGGGCACTGAGCTTGTGCAGATCGAGCTGTGGTCAATTCAGAGTTTCTCTCCAAAAGGCACACAGAGAAAGCAGTCATTCATGAGGCGTGTGTCTAAAACCACATTAAAGTGTTGGGGGCGGGGGTTGGGAGCAGACAAAACATCACTTATCTTGGGAGAGCTACGTTCCATTATTACATTAAACTTGAACTTTTTCAACAGTCCTTCTTCACAGTAAAGAAATCAACGTATAGTGGCTCAATTTAAAAATCAACAAATGGTGAGTGCTATGAAATATGTAAACCTGGCAATTCACAGACCTGTACCCCTGGAGATAAAAAAAAAAAAAAAAAAAGAATGGGTTTTCCCCAAGGAGAAAAAAAAATCAACAAATGGTACCCCCTATAGTTTTAAGCCCTGAGTTCTTTTTAGTCAGATGCACTTCTTAGGAGGTCTGAATTTGCAAACAACTAGGTGGAATGGATCCAGCACATGGCCATGCCGTTTCTACATGTAACATGTACATTAAAACTGTATGAAACATTCCCTCGAGATAAACACAAAGTAATTGCCATTTCTCGCAAAGCTGGCTTCCAGCCAAATCACTTCTCCCCATTTATGAGGCAGGAACATTTCCTCAGGCAAGTAGCTTTGGCGTTGGTACCCAACTAAACCAAACAGGGCAGGAAAAGAGAAAATCAGGAAAAGAGAAGCAAGCCGGGGAACTTGATTCTCTGAAATCAACGCCATCTCCAAGTAGCCCAAAGTCGCCGCTACTAGGATAAATCCCCCAGCCTGGGATTAGGGCTGTCTCCCAAACAAAAGAAAATGAAAACACTCAATATTGCTTCTAAGCCTTAAGCTAATACCAGCAATTATAACATTTATGATCCATCTGGAAACTAAACTGACTCTGTCTTTTGAACTCCACTTGGCAAACATCCTCCGCTTAAGCTTCTACAGTTGCCACAGGAGAGCCTAGTATTTGAGGATGAAAACCCTGAGGGACTTGGTTTCAAATGAATATGATCCTAAACACCTATGCAATCGTTTTTATCAAAGTAATGGAATTTGTATCTATAAAATAAAATAAAATAAAATGCAATGTATCTGAAATTACAAACATGCTAAGCCAAAACATTTAACTCTCCGTGTGGAGGGATACACAGAATTGCATTTTCACATTATCTTAAGTGAGTTCTGAGGCAGGCACAGGAGACAGGCACTGGGGAAGTTGCTGGTGCAGATGTACTATCGCAAAGGGACACGTCTGGTGGCTTTAAAACCCTAGGGAGAAAAACAAACAGTTCTTGATTACGGTCACTTTCTTAGACTTTCTTTTGGAAGGACCTAAATGAAAGTGGGGTGATGGATCGATAAAACCTCTCACTCAGAGGCTCCTCCCGTGTCACCCAAGGGACCCGCTTGGGCACCATCAACGGGAGGGCCCAGAAATGAAGGTGCGAGGTGGAGGTCAGAGATGTTCCCCGGGAGGCGAAATATTCATTTTGCTGCACGGGGCTGAGAGCCAAAAAAGAGCATTAAAAGGCCGTCTAAACCTTCCCACTTACTTGGCAATCCGCATCTTATTGGAGAAGGGCTCCGGCTTCGAGATATCTGGAAAATACAGAGGAGTCACGTGAATGACACAGGAGGTGGAGCTCAAAGAATGAATCCCTTTGACGTTTTACTCCTAAAACCAGCTAAGAGTTGTTCTGAGGCACTTTGGAACTATGATGGTCAACTCTGAGCAATGAGATTCCTCTTATACGTCCAGAAGTAAATGGGCCCTCAATGTGATTTAAATCATGTCATTCAGTAAAATCTGGGCTCAGGGGCCTCAGTTGGTTTGCTTGCTTTTGAGACAGTGGCCTTGTCGAATTCAACACTTTCCAGAAAATAGTTATTAATAGTAGTACGAGAGTGCCGGGGTGGCTCAGTGGGTTAAAGCTGCCTTAGGCTCAGGTCATGATCCCAGGGTCCTGGGATCCAGCCCCGAATCGAGCTCTCTGCTCTGCAGGGAGCCTGCTTCCCCCTCTCTCTCTGCCTGTCTCTCTGCCTACTTGTGATCTGTCAAATAAATAAATAAAATCTTTAAAAAAAAATAGTAGTACGATTACCCAATTAAAGCTAAAATGATCGAATGCTCTCTATCAGATTTCTATATGAATCATGTCCTGTGTCCAAAACCTTGGAAAGGATCATTTTCTAAATCTCACCTTTGCTTTCAAAGCAATTTTTTATTTAAAAAAATTTTTAAATATTTTTATTTTAAAAATTTAAAAAGTTTTTTTCAAATTTAATTTTAAATTAAAATTTAAATTAAACTTATTTAATTTAGTAATAATTATTTTTATTTATTATTTATTATATACTTATGTATAATGATTATTATTAATTTATTAATTAAATAAAATTATTAATTAAATTTATCCATTTAATTTGATTTAATTTAAATTTAAAAAAAAATTTTAAATCTCACCTTCACTTTCACTAAGCAAAATCCACTGCCTATACCTACACACCTGTTATGATTCAGAAATGACTACAAGCAACATTTTTGCTCTGAGCTTTCAAAAACTTTAAATAGACACTAACAAAGATGAAAGCTGTTCTGGATGCCTCAAGACCTCATAAGCCAAAAACCAGACTAACTAAAAATATTTGTATTTTATTTTGCAGGTGTACCCAATCACTGTAAGGAGAGGACAGTGGAAAGGGCCTGAAAGTGGGCAGCAGCTTCACCATTAATAATATATTTTAGGGGCACCTGGCTGGCTCAGTCAGTAGAGCATGCAACCCTTGATCTCAGGTTCATGAGTTCAAGCTCCACATTGGGTGTGGAGCTTACTTAAAAAAAAAAAAAAAAAAAGAATGTATTTTATTTTCATCTAAAGTTTAAATTATTTGGTTCTCCTTGGGCACAAAGCAGGAAAGCGAAGGGGTATGAAACATGGATGAGGGCTTTATTGGAGGGACACTGCCCACCAATAAATAAGCCTTCCAGTGAGAATCCGGAGGAAAAATTCGCCGTCTGTGAATGCTTTAGGTGTCTAATATAGCTCTTTGATAAGTCATGTTCTCTTAGAGTAAGGAGATTGAGATTCTTCCAGGATAAAATTCTCAAGATTTTTTTTCAGTCCACTAAATGTACTATCCTTTTGCGTTTACCCACCATAAATATTTATTCATGAATATGGATAAGTCAGTTATATTAAAATGTCAATGAGGAAAGATCTGTGTCACATACATGCCTTTTCCATTCTCAGGCTATTTCCTTTTTCTGGATATTCCTCCTTAATTTCCCAACTCATTGAAATTCCATCCATTCTAAAAAGCGAAATCCAGTACCAACTTGCCCATAAACCCCTTCCTCACTAGCAAGTCCAGAAAGAGTCCCTACCTCTTCTCATGGCTCTAGTCCTTCATGCCTCTTGCATGGATGGTGGCATATACCACACTCGGTTACTTTGTTGCAATCATGTTGATCTTCCTATCCTGAAACCCATTCAGGGAAGAGACCATGTTTTCAGCATGTTTGTGTCTCCCTTGCAAATCTAGCATCCATCAGAAAAGGAAAGGGTATTTGGTAAAGAGCATGCTGAAGTAATAGATGCTCACTAACCTGAGAGAAGTAGACCTTATTAACAGAGGGTGGGGGTGGGAGTTTTTTATTTTGTTTTACAGAGGGAGTTCTAGAAGTTTTTTGCTTCGTTGCATGACTAGAGATAATTCCAGATAATGGGAGCCCTGCCGACTGCGGTTCTCCTCCACCACTCTCCCTAAAACAAAACTGAACAAATATTTAAAGAATTGTTATTCGAAGGAACAGCAAATGACTAGCCAATTTGGTGTTCAGGTGTCTTGATCCAGTCCCATATTTGAAAGGCATTGACTAAATATTATTTGTTGAATAAATCGACAGTGGTGAAGCATAATAATGTTTTTGGTCTTCAAAAATGTTTTTGCTGGGGCACCTGGGTGGTTCAGTGGGTTAAGCCTCTGCCTTCGGCTCAGGTCATGATCTCAGGGTCCTGGGATCGAGCCCCGCATCGGGCTCTCTGCTCAGCGGGGAGCCTGCTTCCTCCTCTCTCTCTGCCTGTCTCTCTGCCTACTTGTGATCTCTGTCAAATAAATAAATAAAATCTTTTAAAAAATGTTTTTGCTGTTATTCTTTTTGACAGAGGTATTAGTAATTCTCCCAAGAACTAATACACAAGGAGACCAATGTTATTCTTCCTACTTTGAAGTGTGGAGGAAAATTAATACCTGCAATGCTTTTAATACATTGGAATCCAGACCATTTGAGCAATTTCTCCAAAGTCATGCAATAAGTTGAAGAGGAACCAAGGACCTGTGTTTGGGTCACTCCATCCTCTGTTCAGAAGACTGTATCTCTTTCCCATTTTCATTCCAAAACAAAAATAAAACTACAAAATATGCAAAGTCTATTATTCTTTGAAGTAATTAAAGAAAACATGGCCCCTACTTCCTTCTTTCTAGAATGATAAATTTCTTAGACCGAGGTAGCGTAAAAATCAGTTTGGGGTTATTGCAACAGCTTCTCTTTCTACCTATAGACTTACAATCCCTTCTTGTAGAGGTGACTATTGGAGATAAGAATGTCAACCATAAGATGTTTTGCGTAAAAATTATTAGATATATACCGTGCTTAAACCAATACGGCTACGGGGGCAGATGGGACTTAAACTCCTGCTTCGACATCGACTTACAGATCGCACTGAATTCCACTAAAAAGAGAGAGAGAGAAAAAGTAGTTTGTGAAAGCTCGCATGGCTTAAAACAATATGCAATCCCATGGAATAGGAGGTTTTCCTGACATGATTACACTTGCCCATTACTGGTCATCAGTCAGCATGAGACACACTCTTCACACCCTATAGCTGCTCAATAGTTGACAATAACTTCAGGGTATTTCTCAGATAAAACCCCATTACAGTGAACTTTGGAATACTCAAAGTCTTGGTGCTAGAATTTCATTTTGATAAGTAAATCATTAGAAATTACACTCAAGCTTGAAGTGTCAGAGAATGTAAGCCCCATGTGGGCAGGGATTTGGGTCTCTTTTGTTCATTGCTGAATCCCCAGCACCTAAACACAGTGTTTGGGTCATAAGTGACTATTGAATAAATGAATACTGCTGGATGAAATGAATTAATGAATGAGGGAGGGAGGGAGAGAATCACCATGGCTGCCCATCTACTAGTGAAATTAATGAATAAGAAAACTATATTGACTATAAAGAGATCTTACTAGCAAAATCCTTCTTACAAATTTCCCTTCATTCAACTTTTTCCTTTATTCCAAGTACTTCCTTTTAGGGTTTTTTCACATTTTGTTTTAGGAGTTAACGCTGGGGAAAATGTTGGTGATATGTTTGAGCAGAGGAAGAAGGAAGTTAAAATGTCTATTTGATGTAGGATATACAAATAATGGCTATTTCCTCTCCCTCCCTTCCAAATTGCACTACAGAGAGTCCACAATTAGAATTTCTTAACAGAAAGTGAGAGTTACAGGAGCAAGAAGCATGTTTTATGAGCTCATTCATCATAGACCATGGGTGGCTGTCAGATCAACCCAACCCAATTTCTGTAAGTTCAACTTTCATAGTACAAAATAACTTATTGAGATACTATTCACTATAGTGGAATGTTAAAGCTGCAAAAACCCTTAAGTTCTTTTAAAATACTATACTATTTTCCCTTATGTTAGGAAAAATGCCATTGAAGCACTTCCCTATTCTCTTACTCAAAGAGAACAGGATCTGAGCCAACCCAGATGGTGGCTTTGTGCTGGACTGAAGAGCTTCCCTTTAGAATTCACTTAATTCTTTCTAGGAAGACTAGGATAAAAACTCCATTGTGTGAACTATACGGAATATCCAAGCCCCCGTAGCCACCCACACCCCACCACAGCACACATTAACACACTTTCGTAGCTACAACTCCATTAGAAGGCTGCCCAATTATTTACCACGTTCAAAACATTTTACAACCCATGCACACAGGAAGTAACCCTCTAAAACCGATGTGCTACTCTCTCCCCAACTCCCCTGCCTTCTTTTTTTCATCCCTCCCCGCCTCCCTACACATCATACCAAGGAGAGGAAAACAGCACATTCCTCGTTTCCCAACATGGATAATCGTCAATAAAAATTTGGTCAACTGCTTCCTGAAAGTTAATTGATCACTTCCCAAAGCTTAGAATTAGAGAGGGCCTCCAATAAGATAAGATCAAAGAGTTTTGCCTTTATAATAACATATTTCTAAGACAGAGGAGGCAAATATGGCTAGTTTCATCTTATAAATAAAGCAACAGACAAAGAAGTCATTGCCAGGAAATTATGAAGAATCATGGAAGAATCAAAGAAAGGAATCATTCTTTCCCAACCAGTCCGTTTCCTCTCCTTTGTATGAAACCTTATCAAGCAACTTTAGACTTCCTCTATAGAATCTCTGGGTTTATAAATGTTCTCGAACTTGTGAATCAAACACTTGGGATGAATTGTCACTATGCAAGGCCACCGTACAAAAGCCCCTCTCTTGGTGACAGCTTCTCCCTTCATAATGACACAGTCATTCTCCATGAGAGCAGGCCACACGTGATAGAGGACCAAGGGAGCAGTGAAATCAGAGTCATAGCTGCGACGGTACCTATTTTAAACACACAAAATAACAAAAAAGAGAAGTTAAGCGATAATGCAGTGTAACTGGAGGACATCGTGTAAGTTTTCATTTTTTATTATGCTCAGTCTAGATGAATACGGATCCTGATTCTGTTACCAAAGAGATGGTTGTGGGCTCTTAGAATAGCAGCCGGGGATAGGACTCAACATGGACTCGCATAGAACAAGTTAGGTCAGGCTAAACCTATTCCTTCCTTTCTCAGAATTACAAGTTACCATTCAGGGAAACACAGGAGACAGAGACCATCTGAAATCCTGTAGGCATCCTGAAAGATTTCTCATGCTATCTTTGTGGACAAAATAAGAGAAATGTAGGTGGATGACTGACTTAAGTACGTGGGTTGGAAACTGGTTCAATGATCATACCCAAAGTAAAATAACTAATAATTCAATAAGACCTTGAATTTGGCTCTCTCTCAATCCTTTAAGTAACATGTTCACCAATGACCTTCATGAACGGTAGGTAAATTGCTCAAAGGCTAGGGATGGGTAGGAAAAGAGAAACAAATGACAGTATCAAGAAATAGCTCAACGGGGGCACCTGGGTAGCTCAGGGAGCTAAGCCTCTGCCTTCAGCTCAGGTCATGGTCTCAGGGTCCTGGGATCGAGTCCCGCATCAGGCTCATCAGGCTCTCTGCTCAGCAGGGAGCCTGCTTCCCTCCTCTCTCTCTTTGCCCGCCTCTCTGCCTACTAGTGATCTCTCTCTCTGTCAAATAAATAAAATATTTTTTAAAAAAATAGCTCAACAGACAGGAACAATAAGCTGAATCTAATAAGACATAGTGTGGTGTGGATACATATGAGGTTCTGTAATTGAGCCCAAAAAGCATATAATTGCACAGGTAGAGGTGATAAAAGACTTAATCATGGTACAAGTAAGAACAACAGGTTTCAGTTGAACTCAAAATGTTCAACAACAGTGTTACATAACTGAAAAAAAAAGCAGAAAACACTAGTACAAATTAGCTGGATTAATAGAGAATAAGAATGGAAAGGGTATTAGTTTCTCTAAATCGCTCCATTCAAAGCAGGGGACTACATTCAGTGTAGACACTTAAAAAGGAATACTCAAAAGAACATGGAGCACAGGCCAAAGAAACTGCTCTATCAGGAAGTCCCAAATCCTCTTTATATGGTAAAACCCAAAGCCAAGAGGCCAGAAGTAGGAAGATACGAGGAATTGCTTCAAATACATGAAAGGCTGCAGCGGGCGGCGGAGGGGTTGTTTTTGTTTTTGTTTTTTAAGGGTTAAACTTGTTCTGTGACATCCTCCAAGTAGAACCAAATAGTCATCATTAGGAAAACCAGTTTCAGCTCCACAACCTTCCAGAGGTACCAGTTACAGATGGCTCCATAAAGCAAAAACTTCCATCTGATTAAAGGCATGGAAGCAGGAGACCCCCAGGGATCTGTGAAAAAATGTGTAGATTCTATAAACTAAGGAGTGTGAACATTTTTGAGTGGTTCTATGTGTCCTGCAAAGGGGAAAGGAATACGGGAAGAGGGATGAAAATAATACATTCTGTAAGGAAATCAAAAAGGTCAATTGCAGTGTAATGTTCTAATAGCAGCTCTTCCATGAGTGGACACGTGTTAGGAGCAATGATCTGAAAGAAACCAGAAACAGGGCAATGGCAGGAAAATATGGCAAGCTCAAAGGCAATTGGAAACACCATCATTGTGATTTGGATAAGCCAAAGAAAGGTATGTAGTCTTTGTCATCAGTAGCTCGTAGGGCCATTGGACCACCACCATCTATCTAAACAAAGACCAAGAGCTAACATCCCCTGAGTGCTGGCTACATGCCAAGCAGTGTCCTTTTTTGTTTTTTTTTTTAAGATTTTATTTATTTATATGAGACAGAGAGAAAAAGTGCTCAAGCAGGGAGGAGGAGTAGAGAGAGAAAGAGAAGCAGACTCCCCAATGAACATGGAGTCCAATGTGGGACCCAACCCCAGGACCCCAAGATCTTGGCCAGAGCTGAAGGCAGCCACTTAACTGAATGAGGCACCCAGGCATCCCCATGCCAAGCAGTGTCCTAAGTACTTTCTCTGAATGAGTTCAACTAAACTTCTCCAGCCCCAGGAAATAGGTATTATTATTTCCCCCATATGACAGAGAGGGAACTAAGGAACAGAAAAATTAAGTAGCATGCCCCAGGTTATAGAACTAATTGGTGGTAGAGCTGGGATTTGAACCCAAACAGCTTGATGCCAGAGCCTCAAGCCTCACAGTGTTCTTAACCACTAGCTTGGCCTCCTCCCAGTAACCTCCAGCTGTATCATAAGATCCTATAAAGTTTCAGTAAAATGTTTTAAATTAATTTAATTTCTTTTAATTTATAGAGGAAATATCTACCACGTAAAAGCTGATAGAAATCCAATGGTCCTGGTGAGTCTCAAACGCTGGTGTGCACAAGGAACACCTGGGTGTTTGTTAAATGGCAGATTCTTGAGCTCCACTCCAAACCCGCTGCATAAAATAGCATGGGATGTGATCCAGGAGCCTGCCTCTTCAACAAGACTTGAGTAATTCTGACACAAGTGATATATCTCTGTGCCCTACTTGGAGACACCCGGCCGAAATACTGCAGTAGAAACCGGTAAAAAGGAATACACATTTGTGTTCCCTTTTTGAGTGTTTTTAGTGTAGCCCCTTTTCTTAGTGTTCCAGACAGGTTCCAGGTACTCATTAGTTCTCCCCAAGACCAATATAGTCAGCGGAAATGATAACATCACCCCTGAATCACATTTGACTGGGAAAGAGAAGGAGCCCAGGAGAGGGGTCTGCCCTGTGGCACAGAGAAGCACATGGCAGGGACCGGAAGTCAGCTCATGTCTGTTGATTTCCCCACCCAGAGTTCTTGTCCCTAATTTGCTTCCAGGTAATAGAGAAAAGGTTATTTATTGTTTAAAAAAAAAATCCTTTAGCTTGCGCTCTTATGTCTCTTACTTGCAATCATTAAAAATTTCTCCATCTGCCCCAAATGCAATATCTAGGGGTGGGTCTAAAGCCTGCATGGCAAAGGCAATGCAACATATCTCCTGGATGAAGTTGCTGAGCAGGCAAAAGTCAACTTCAGGAGGAAATGAAATCTTGGGATTGACATTCATGGCTCGGATCACATCCTGGAAAACAAAAAGAGGGCATCATCTTGTTACTAACCTGTGACAAGAAGCTCTGACATCCAAAGGGGGTTATGACGGGTTGGGGGGGATAGGCAGGGAAAGAGCACATGAGTGAAGATATTGTAAACTAGGAAACTAGTTTGTAAACTAGGAAAGCTGCACACCTGCTAGAGGAGAAAGATTCCCTTAATGGGGAAAGAGGAAAGATGATGCAGAGGACAAAAGGCAAACTAAAGGCCAAGAGGGTCTCTCCCCTACCCCACCCCAAACTAAAAGCAAATACACTGAGTGGCTTTTATTCATTATTTCCTCAATTTTATATTCTGGGCAAGTACAGGAAGTACCCACTTGTTCCTAGTCCAGAATAACAGCAGTTATAATAGCTCGGACTGACTGGGTGTTTGCTATGTGCCAAGTCTTGTGCTAAGCAAATTACTGGCTTGTTTTTCACTTAATCCTCTCAAGACCTCTATGGGGTCATGGCCATTGTGGCTCCCATGTAAAGGCTGGAAAACTGAAGCACGAACAGGTAAAGTAAATGTGCAAGGTCAGACGGCCAGGACATGGCACAGCCAGCGTGCGAGTCTACACCGACCTTCCCCAAAGCCATTGCTCTTAAGCCCGGTGGTATTCTAGCTCCAGTCTTAAGAACCCATCCAAAGACTAGAACTATAAAGGTCAGACTATTTTTTTTCTGATAAAAGTCTAAGAAAGAGCCAATAGTGACCGGTTCTATAAAGTCAGTTGGCCGCTGCTCATTTCTGCTGTCCCGTCACATAAAAGCAATCCTGAGCACTGGGTGGATTTCTGAGTTATTGGTCTTCTGTGTAAAGAGCAGGTGCAGCACACCAGTCCCGCTAAGAGACCCAACACTTACGTTAACACTGCTTTGGGAATCATATAGATCGAGATGACAAATTATATAATCCGAGACAGCATCTTCAAAGTTATCTGACCCCGCAAGAGATGGTGTCAACGATTTCCTCACTCGGATCTTGAAATGTCTGAATGCCATTTTAGCTACATGGAATGCCTCCTGCATGTAAAAATGCAGCCAATTTATTAGGTAGAAGAAGGGGAGTAAAGAAATCCAAAGCGAGAGACGAAGGAAGAATACCCACCAAAAATTCAACATCATGTGGGTCTTCTGAACTTTAAATACAGTTGATCAAAACTAATTTTAATCTGGGAGAAAATACATACCTCAATTTTGAAAAGTACATAATACATCTATGACTATGCATGTTCACTAATTTCAAGACAGTCGATCATTGTTCTGGTAACCCCGAGTACAAGAGGCAGCACAGTGCAGAGGTTCAAGGAAACAGATCATCTGTGGTTAAATAAACACCTAAAAAGTGCTGATTAGGAGGCTCCTGGGTGGCTCAGCTGGTTAAGTGCCAGACTCTTGATTTCGGCTCAGATCATGATCTCAGGGTCATGGGATCAAGCCCCATGCAGGGCTACTGTGCTTAGCAGAGTCTGCTTCTCTCCTGGTGCCCTTTCTCTTTCCCGTTCAGATAAGTAAATAAATCTTTTTTTTTTTTTTTTAATGCTGGTTGATGCTATGATCCCACCACAATGTCATATTACTGGTCCAGAAATGAAATTATCAATCTGTGTTTATGTTATACAAAGACACATATCAAGTATCTGGCAAGTTTCCTGGCATATATTGATTCAACAAACATTTATTAAATGCCTGTTATGTAGTAGGCACCGAGGAAACTCAGTTATGCATGAGAGACATGGCCGTTAAGCTTATAGAACCTTCACCAACTTCTTAATGAAATGAACCACGGTTGGCAAACTTTTTCTGTAAAGAGCCAGAGATTAAACGTTTAAGGCTTGCCTAAAATACATAGTCTTTTGTCATATTTTTTTTACACTCATCTAAAAATGTAAAACCATTCTTATATTCTTAGCTTTTAGGTGGTATTTTCCTTAGAAATAACAGGCCAGGACAAGATCTGGCCCTCAGGTCATAGTTTGCAGACTCCTGAAATAAATTAATCATACAGGATAATGCCTAGTAGACTCCAATAATTCTGCTCTCATACCAGTGTTTCCTTTTGTTTTTAAATATTAACTGTTCTCATTTCTCATAATGGACCCTTACTATCTCAGTAAGGTACCCACAGAACAAATACCTTTGCTTTGAGAACTAAGGATTCTATATGAGCCCTTTTAATCTGCCATCCTCAAGTAGCTCATGTCCTAGCGGTTTTAGTAACTAGTCTTAGTTCAGTAGACAGAAGAGTCAACACAAGTCAGCCTTCTGATTTGAGAAGGAAAGGAAATCAATTGGAAGACTGGTGCAAATCAACATAGTTTATATTCACTTGAGATAATCCTATATTTATGGATACTTCTGCAACAAATGTCTGGGCGGTGTAAATATTGATATATATGAAGAGTTCTTGACTGTGAAAAATTAGCCATCCCAAATATTTGTAATGGGAGGAAGGAAGGAAGGAAGAAACAAGCAAGTAAATGGAAATCCCATCCTCCCTCTGTGACCTCAGGCCCAGGCTGTCCCTTCAGGCTGTAGGGTCCGGTTTACCCAGATGCCTTCTCCCTGCTGCACACCCCCGCCCCGCCTTCCAAGGCGCAGCCCCACGGGCATCACCTACCACGGTGGCGATGTAGATAATCCGCTGCACGGTCTCAGCTTTGTCAATGCAGCGCCGCAGCAGGCACTGCGCGTCCAGGCGGGCCTGGGAATAGGCGTCGCTGAACCGGGACAGGAGGGCAGCCTTGCGCGCCACGTTGGACATTTTGGCGCGATTCGGGGATGGGGTCCTGATCTTCACGACCGCGGTGGAGGGGCTGGTGGACCGGCTGCGGCTGCGGCTGCGGCTGTGGCTGCGGCTGTGGCTGTGGCTGTGGCTGCGGCTGCGAGGGCCAGGGCTGGGCGTCCGGCTCCTGGCGGACCTGTTGGCAAGCAAGAAGCAGCCGGAGAAGCGCTAGGATTCGCTTCTGGCCACGCGAACATCAAGTGACACCCATGAGCCGCGCGCCCCGGCAGGGCGAGCAGCTCCCCGGCGAGCTCCCTCCCAGGCGTCAAGTACACGGTCATGGGCTCTGTCTGAGCCGGGGCTTCGCGCTTCATCTCATCCTTGAAGCAGCCCTTGGAGCTCAACGTGGATTGTTGGTCATTTTAAGGCCAAGGAACCAGAGGCTCAGAAAACTAAAGTAACACTGCCAGCAAGCCAGAGTTAAAGCGATCAGCTTCTCAGTATTTCGTACCCCAGCCTTGGGGTGCTAACATATCACAGAGGCCTTAGGGTATAAAACGGGATGAACACTCGACCATGAGAAAGATCTGCGTTCTCGTTCTATGGCAGTGGGGCCGTTCGCACTCATTTCTCCTCTCCAGAGCCGGAGTTCTCGCCGGCAACAGGTTCGCCCTATTTCTGGGCGGGAGTGAGGGCTGAAAGATCCGGTGAGCTAACACATGCGCAAGGACTTGGTGAATTTTAAAGCCCGGTATCTTGAAGAGTATTGCTCTCGAGTACGAGGTAGATCATCAAAGGAAATGGGCCGCCAAGGAGGGTAGTGGAGGAGAAACTAGGAGGCAAACGGTAATGCGAGGCCCGCTTTGAAGGTGGAGTGGGGTGAAAGTCCTGGACAGTAGTCTGTCCAGGCACAAGAAATACTGTCACCACGGCCACTTTCGAGCTATGAATGTGACATCACACCGAACTTGGAGTGAGGCAGAAATGCACAGAATCAGGTCTTGGGAGCCAGCATAAGCTGGTACCAGCTGATCACATCAGAGTGATTCCCCAGAATGCAAGGCTAAAGTGGCATTTAGGGGAATGGGGACCAGGTATGGGAGTGGCTCTGACAGCTTGGGTCAGGGCTCGCTGTGGGGCTGAGGGAGGCGGTGGGTAGTAAAAAGAACAAGGAAAATGCTCCAAGAAAAACATCCTGCTCTGTCCTCATGAAACTCCGAATGACCTGTCTTCATATTCTGTCCATCAGTTGAAAGAGATGTCACAAGAACACTCACCCACACACTCCATCAAAAAGTAAAATGACAGGTGGTCATCCCAGAGAGGGGACTCCCAGGCCTCAGAGAACAGGATGCTCCTATTATGGAACATTCTTCCAGCAGGGGTACCAGGCACGCATGACAGGCCCACCCAAATCTGCTTTCAGGCCACATAGCTCTCAGTTTCATTCCTTGGGCTTCCATGACAGCCCCAAGTTAATTAGGGCCCAAGCGCTGACAATCCAGGGGGTATTTTCTCTCTCTGGAAGGGTGCAGTTAGAGAAAACGATCCCTCTACAATTCAAAGTTTCCCATACTGTGGGGGTTTGGGTGCAAAGAGGTCATTTCGGTTTTTTTCCCAAGCCACACTTGTACCACTACCAAAAGGCACTTAAAGGAAAAGATCGGTGAGAATGTGTCTGACCTTCCTTGAAGCGCAGATTTTTCAGCAGACAAAACAGCTATCTCATCCTTCAGCGTTCGGAGCTGTTTCTCATAATCAGAAATCACTTCGGGCCGCTGCTCTGCACCCCGCTTGTCAATGCCTCGCTGGTCCAGCCTCCTTTGCTCAGAGGTCCTCGGCTCTGAGGCTCTAGGCTCCGAACACCGATGCTCCGCGCTTCTGTGTTCTAAGTTTCGGTGGCGGGAGTCCTCCTGGATTTGAAGAGATTTAAGCCTGAACAGAAAACAAAAATTGAGGAAAGAAAAGGGAAAGGGGAGGGGGGTGATGGAGGAAAGATACTAGCAGTGACTGGCATATCTAACACACAGAGCCTACTCTACTTAGCAATGCCATTACTGTGTTGGACAACTCTGATGGAAACAAAGGAGGAACAAAAACCAATCAGAAAATAGCAGAATTGCCAGGGTCAGAGGGCCACCCCACATCTGTAGCTTGCATGAAAAAGGCTCCTGAGAAAGGAATATATACGCAGATTCTTCAACAAAAGCAGAGTGGGCCTATAGCCATCCTGTTCTATATTAGGCTGATCCTAATTGCACAGAGTCCAGAAGCACTGAACCTCCAAAACCTAGATCCTGCAGCTGGCCAAAAATACAATCTCCTGTCTTCATTAGCTCTTTGATTCTCTGAACAGATGGAATGGTTGGGGGCGGGGGGAGAGGGAATGACAATGGATATGAGATAACATCCACAATACTAGGACAAAGGGTGAATTTGTAAAAATAATAATAATAATAATAATAATAATAATAATGTATTCTAGAGACAAAGCTTTGGAAATAAAATTGGCATCCTTATAAAGATGCAGAGAGGCAGGGTGCCTGGATGGCTCAGAGGGTTAAGCCTCCGCCTTGGGCTCCCAGGTCATGGTCTCAGGGTCCTGGGATCGAGCCCCCGCCCCCAAATCAGGCTCTCTGCTCAGTAGGGAGCCTGCTTCCCCCTCTCTCTCTGCCTGCCTCTCTGCCTACTTGTGATCTCTCGCTGTGTCAAATAAATGAATAAAATCTTTAAAAAAAAATGCAGGGGCATGACTACCGGAAACAGGAGCAAAACCACACAAAGAGTACATGCTGTGATGAAAAGGACAATGATGGAAGATGAAAAGTAAGGGCTAAGGTTAAGAAGGACACAGAGAAGCTAAAAACACAACAGCAGAATTAAACGCTGCACTGGAAACGGTAAAGACCAGAACTGCTGCTATAAGAAATCACTGAATTATAGGGTCAAAGAATCTGAGAAGGTCTATCAAGTAGGAAATAAGAGATGAAAATGATGGTGAGAGCTCTTCCCCTAAGCAGGCTGA
Source organism: Taxidea taxus jeffersonii (assembly GCA_003697995.1). Classification (NCBI taxonomy): domain Eukaryota; kingdom Metazoa; phylum Chordata; class Mammalia; order Carnivora; family Mustelidae; genus Taxidea; species Taxidea taxus. The sequence goes on from ML104363.1 coordinate 237,319, forward strand.
GACGACTTATGAAAATGGCCCGCTATTTGCGTGACCCAGAAAACTCTACGAAATCATGCAAATCTAGAGGTTCAAATCTTCATGTTCACTTTAAGAACACACGTGAGTCTCCCCAGGCCATCAAGGGTATGCAGATCTGAAAAGCCACCAAGTATCTGAAGGACATCACTTCACAGAAGCAGAGTGTGCCCTCCCGTCGCTACACTGATGAAGATGGTAGGTGTACCCAGGGCAAACAGTGGGGCCGCACACAGGGTCCGTGGCCGGTGAAGACTGCTGAGTTATCCCTGCCCTTGCTTAAAAGTGCCAAGAGTCATGATGAACTTAAGGGTTTTGATGTCAATTCTCTGGGCACTGAGCACACCCAGGTGAGCAAAGCCCCCCAAGATGTCCCGAAGAATTTACAAGGCTTATGGTCCGATTAACCCCTACATGAGCTCTCCCTGCCACATCGAGATGGCCATTGCTGAAAAAGAGCAGACTGCCCCTAAACCAGTAGAGGAGGTTGCCCAGAAGAAAAAGATATCCCAGAAGAAACTGAAGAAACAAAAACTTGTGGCCTGGGAGTAAAACTAAAAAGAGAGAGAGAGAGAAAGAAAATGGTGATAGGGGAGAGAGACGTAGACAACAGAGCAGTACTCCCAGCTACAATGTTGGGGGTGTTCTCGAAGAAATCAATGGAACATGTGTGAAGGCAGCAAAAAACTGTGTGTGTGTGTGTGTGTGTGTGCGCGTGCATGCGCGTGTGTGTGTGTGTGTGTGTGAGAGAGAGAGAGAGAGAGGGAATACAACTCCCACTTGCTTATTTTGGGGGGGTGGGAATCAAAATTAGGATCAATGAAGGTATAGCATCTTACACTGGTCAGAATGGCTGGAAAGAAGATGACAAGAAATAACAAGTGTTGGTGAGGATGTGGGAAAGGAAACCCTTGTGCACTGTTGATGGGAATATAAATTGGTGCAGCCACTGTGGAATATGATATGGAGTTTCCTCGAAAAATTAAATATTGAAATCTAATAATTCCACACTGGGTATTTACCCAAAGAAAACAAAAACACTAACTTGAAAAGATATACGCACCCCTATATTTATTGCAGCATTATTTAGCCAAGATGGTAATAAGCTTCCATGAGCAACCCATGTCCATTGATAGATGAATAGATAAATATGTGATATATGTATATGTGATATGATACGACATATATATTTATATATATGTCTACACACACGTTATATATAGAGAGAGACATAGACAAACAATGGAATATTACTCAGCTAGAAAAAAAGAACCAGATCTTGCTATCTGTGACAACATGGATGGACCTAGAGTGTGTTACTCTAAGTGAAATGAGTCAGAAAGAGAAAGACAAATGCCATAAGATTTCACTTATATGTGAAATTTAAGAAAACAAAACAAATGAATCAATAAGCAAAAAGCAGAAACAGACCCATAAATACAGAGAACAAACTGGTGGTTGTCAGAAGGGGGACGCGTGGGGGGATGAGCAAAGGGGGCGAAGGGGAGTAGGAGGTATAGGGTTCTGCATAGGGAAGAAATAAGTCACAGGAATAAAAGACACAGCATAGGGGATACAGTCACCCATACCATAATGGTGTTGTAGGGTTACAGACGGTAGCCACACTTGTGAACGTAGCATAAGGTATGTACAGAGCTGTCAAATTGCTATGTTGTACATCTGGAATTAATAGTGGGATGACTATACTTCGATTTTAAAAATTCAAGGATGATATAACCTTAAAGTATGTGTTTATGTTCTCCTCCTAGAAATTTATATTTAGAGAATAATCTGAAATTTAAACTAACATTTGCTGCAATAATTATCACAGTGTTATTTCTAATGTTTAAAATCAGTATCAAAGTAACTCTTCAATATTAGGGAAATGTCTAGATAACGGAACACAATGCACCTATTTAAAACCAAGTTTTGCAGTGTTTTTTCTTAGTAATAGAGAAAAACAATGTTAAGTGAAAAGATGGTGTCCAAAATTGTATACTTATGCTGAGTTTTACAGTAATAACTCCATTTTTAATGGATCAATTGGAAGAAATTGCAAAATGGTAACAAGAACTAGCTCTGGAATTTTGAGAGGTTCTTTGGGTTCCTCTTATACTCCGTTGTACTTTGAAATTTTTTTATAGTAGATAGCTAATGTTCTTGTAGTAAGAAAAAAATTTTATAAAATTAATAAAAATATTGCTGCCTTTCCTCTTTGTGAACAGCTTCTTTCATATTGTAATGGAGCACCAAAAAGCTAAATTCAAAGATCAATCAATCAGCAGGCTGCAATCATCCTGTCATTTTTTTTTCTTACTGCTTTTTTAGCTGATTTATTTCCTCCTCTGCAGCCAAAAGGGATATGGCCGATCTGTTCTTGGTTTCTTCAAGAGTCTTTTCAGTTTCAGCCAGACTGTAAGAGAAATCAGTAACTAAAGACCGATTTTCCGAAATTGGCAGACTTTCCAAATCAAGGCATAGGTTCTCCCAGGAACTTTTGGCATATGATATAAGTTGAGCATAAACAAGGTCAAGTTATGAGACATCTGCTTCCAATCAGATGCTATTGCAAATATTATGTTGTGCTTGTATGCAAAAAATACGCAGGCATTCTTTCTCAAGGTCAAACGCAAAGACATAGTGGTTACCACCAAAGGGCTTATATAATAATTACTAACATTAGGATGTAAAGGGCAAAGAAACTTGTTCCCTTCCTCCTTCTCTCTCTCCTAATTCATCTGTTCTAATCATACTAAATCTTCAGGCTGCCTCTCCCTATAAAATCTCCATTCCTAATATGATTTTCTGCAGTATTCTCATTACTTTACACTGTAGAGTTGCATTTGACCTAATTTTCTCAGACTTCCTAAATATAAAGAAAAAAATTATTTGCCCACCTACAAAGAAAATCTTCCAAAGTCAAACTTGACTACCAAGTATTTCATGCCTCTGACTTCCATAATTTATTGAGCATGATTTTCCTGAGTTTTCAACATAGCTAGGTCATTGCGAGTATCAAGGACTCTCTTCATTGTAGACAAATCATAACAAATCATATTATTTCTTTAGGTCTACTTAAAATTTAAAAAGAAATGGGAATGTGTAGATGACATTGGATGGAGACCAGTGGTTCTCAATTACGTTGCCCTAGTCCAGTGAGAGATCATAGGTGGGCAAAGGTTTCTTGACTTCTTGGACCCTACTTCCCTGTACTATCCAGGTTCTTTCATCTGAGGCTGAGAGAGTGCAGTTGCTGTCTAGACTCACACTTGTCTTCTTCCTTTCTTTTAGATGGAAGAATGGAAGATCAAACACTGGGGTCCTCCCCTAGACAGTGAAGCAGATAGAGAAATAATGGTCTAGCAGGATTCCTACCAAGTCCCCACAGATCCCAGCCAATCAGGCAATACAGGAGGTGGTGTGATTACCCAATGTTCCTTCCCTTCCCTCCTCCTTCTCCTCCTCCCCTAACAGGCAGACAACCTGTGCGTAGTCTTGCAAATGTTGCCCCTGACTCTCTCAAGCAATCTCTCCTTCTCCGGCACGCCTCCAACACTTGGTTCACACTAACAATCTCATTACAAATACTGTGAACTACTTAAGGGCAAGAATTATCTTTTTTATTTATCTTTTTATCCCCAGCACCTAAAATAGTGCCTGTTAACATGGTAGTGATGAATGAACACAATGTCTAAAGTCTTTTTAAAAATGCCAAAGTAGCAATAACTTCATAATAGGGCTACTGGCGATTAAGAGGAAATTGCTGTGATTTAATTCAAAGGTGAATATGTTACAGGTTTTTAAAAGTACACATGGAGAAAAAAATTAACATTTTTGCCATGAGAAAACTGTAGAAAATTAAAAGAAGCAAGTAAGAAGTAAGGAAGGAGAGTATGAACAGGAATAGTTATGCTTTTCTTTTAAGACATGGCACATGTGTGTGAACACATGTACATACAACCAAACATACTTGCTAATTTGGCACCCTTGAATGATATACAGAGAGAAGGAAGAGAGTTAATTCAGGTACCAAGCATTATTGTAAGCAAGTTAATGTATTTTATTTATTTTTTATTAGGGATTTATTCATTCACTGAGGATATACCATGTGTCAGGCATGATGTTGGGTGCTGGGGATACAACAGTGTCAGAATAGCAGATACAAGACAGTAACCCTTCGGGGCTTCTAGTCTAGTGGATCAGAAAAGTGCAAACCAATCTTTTCAAGTTCCAAATTATGGTAAGTGCTCTTCTCAGATCACTGCGAAAGAGAACCACGGAGCAGGGGGTAAGGAAAGACCTTTCAATATACATGGTCACAGAAAGACTCTGAGAAAGCTACATTTCAGCTGAGACCTGAAAGAGAACAAAGAAGCAGCCGGGCAAAGAACCAGAGAGAGACCGCCATGTTTCTGAAAGAGCACAAAGGTTTCAAGGTGAGGAAGGAGACCTCAGACTAGGTGAGGAGAGCCTGGCATGAGATGAGGGTGGAAAGAGAGGTAGGGCCAGATCACACAGGGCTCAGAGGGTCCTGGTAAGGAGTTTAGAATTTTTTGTCTAAGTGTGGAAGGAGGCTACTAACAGCTTTTAAGGTGGGGTCTGCCTTTATTAATTTCTATGTGTGAAACAGATTATAGTAGAGCAAGAATGAAAGCAAGGTAGTCATTTGGAAGGCAACTGGTCGAAGCAACAGGTATCAGGGCCTTGAACTAGGGCGATGGAGGTAGAATAGGAAGAAAAGGACAAGGGTGGAAGAAGTTTAGGAGGTAGATTCAACTGGACTTGCCAACAGATTGGAGATAGGAAATGAGGACATGTGAGATTCATAACCAGAGCCCAAGTATAAAACCTAGACATCTTCCTTTCAGAGAATTCATCGAACTTGGGCAGATCTGTCCCCATTCAGCACTATAGAATTTGCCCCTTCGGAACTGAGTCAAAACCAATCTGGCCTCCACAAAGTTAGATATGGGGAATCTCCTTGGTGGGCCACTCATTTCACAGCCAGTAGCACCCTGACTCTAAAGGCAAGTAGAGTAAGAAAGGAGAGACTTCGCTACTATAGAATGTGGGGGACAGACAGCATCATTTGCGATGCCTTAAAAGAATAAGAACCACAGGTGGGTTAAAAATCAAACAAAATGAATTCTGTTACACTGAGAAGAAATTAAATAAATAAATAAATCTTGAAAAAGATCAAACAAAACTAGGAAATCCAAGGTAAAGGAGCAAATACCTTCCTCTGTGCAACTTTCAAATGAGATGCACATGGCTTGGTGGGGGGAGGGCGGAGGATGCATCTAGATAGCATACCCATGAATGATAAAGCAAACAGTGTGAAAGGTACATGACAGTGCCTATGGGTGTCTTTAGTACTATTCTTACAAATTTTCTACATTGGAAATTATTTCCAAATATTTTTTTTTCTTTTTACAAAACCATGCAGTCATGGTTCCTTGAACCCTGATGTTCCTCATGGGTACGGAGCCATAACGATAAAAGAGGGAGGTAGGAAGGAATTCCTGGCTCCTCTTGGTGCTGATAGAAGTCAGGAACCAGGGACGCCTGGGTGGCTCAGTTGGTTAAGCAGCTGCCTTCGGCTCAGGTCATGATCCCAGCATCCTGGGATCGAGTCCCACATCGGGCTCCTTGCTTGGCAGGGAGCCTGCTTCTCCCTCTGCCTCTGCCTGCCTCTGTCTGTCTGTGCTCGCTCTCTCTCTCTCTCCAACAAGTAAATAAATAAAATCTTTAAAAAAAAAAAAAAAGAAGTCAGGAACCAGCAAAGTCTTGAAGCACTGCCTCACAGCTAGTGGCCAGTGGAAGGGCCTGGCCAGCAGTAGTTGCTAGCAAATTCTCCAGAAGATTTAACCAGACAAGCCACAAATCAGCACCCCTTGACACAAGACTCTACTGCCCAGTTGGAAATGAAGGAGCAGGAAGCAATAGAGCAGTACAAGACCAAAAGTTCCTCCTCTCCAGCCTGAGGCATCCCTCATGAGCATGCAAGCCTCCCTCTACTTCTAGATGCCAGTCTAAGGAAGGAGGAGGGCCAAGGAGACTCCTAGAGAGGGAGGGGGAATAAAAAGCCCCTAACAGTTTGAACTTGAAATTCACCAGATATTTACAGGAAAGGGGCTATAGTAAACCAGAAAAGAAGTGGTAAATGTAATTATCCTTACCTCCCTCCAAATCAGCTATTAGTTGAAATAAGTTATAGAAATTCAGAGGAGTTGTGCTTTTTTGCTCATTACATTTGTAAATGTTGACTGTTGGCAGCCATAAAACTGTTCATTGACAATGATTACAGTTGCAACATGAATGGGGGGTATGGAGGTAACTGTGTGTGTGTGTGTGTGTGTGTACGCATACAAGCACACACAAAGAAAAACGTCTGGAGCAAAATAAACCAGAATGTTAACAGGGATGAAATAAGAGGTGATTTTCACTTTTATGCTTGTCTTTGTTGTATGCATTTTGAATTAGCAATGATTGTGCCTCATTAAACCTCCTTGGCTATGACATAGCCACTTTTGTATGTTTGTATGTTATATGCATTTTAAGAAGGAAATTTTTGTTACCTTCATGATCAAGCAAAACTAAGTCTGTAAAGATGATTTCCTTAAAAGGAAATCTCATCAGAGAACAAGGCAGCGTGCCACACCTTATTCCATCACAAGCCCTAACCAAAGAGTTCCTCGCTGCCTTATACATGTGAGCAGTAGAGCAAGGCTCCAATTAGGAAACATGGGTTCAATAGGTTTGGGCTAACTGGGCTGCACACAGTTTCATACACATGTGTCCATCTTCCTCAAGTGCAAATCCAAGGCTTGTGATTTTCTTTGCAGTGATTCCTTGAGGTTGCTACCCTGGCTTTGCCACTGATAACTGCTGCTGCCTGGCATTGCCTGACTTCTTTAAAATACTTTTTATATCTACATATTATTCCAAAATCTTGAAATGCTCATTCTTTAAATAGTCTGACTTCTCAGCTAGGTGTCTATAACCACTAAAGGAGTGCATCTGACAGATGGATATAGTCTCTTCCTCTTGCTCTTGTTCTCTGTCCTTGATTTTACTCTTTGTCTGACCTTCTCTAACCCTCCCCATTTTGCATTTTGTTTTTCTTTCAAAAGATAATTATGTAACAATCTTCCCATATATATATATATATATATATATATATACACGTATGTGTGTATATATATACACACATGCATATGTGTATATATATATACAAATGTGTGTATACATATGTGTATATATATACACACATACGTGTATATATATACATATGTGTGTGTATATATACATATATGTATATGTATATGTATATATATATATATATAGGTGATAACAGGCCTCTAGAGAAGAAGGAGCTCCAGGAATGGAGCCAAGGGGACCAGCGTCTTAGGTAAGCTATTATAATATAGAAATCTTATCCCCAGATTCAAAGACACTGGCTCCTTACTCTATCTGACTGTCTCTTTCTCTCTCTCTCTCTCTCACACACACACACACACAGTTATTTGCAGATGTCTACATTTTACATGAGCCATTATTCCCCTCTCAAATTTAAAAATTAAGAACAAACAATTCTTTTTGGAAAAAGATAACTTGCATTCCTCTTACTCGTCTTGAACCTGGTTGAGTTGATTACGAGTTGAAGTCAACTCAGAGTCTAATTGTTGCATGTCCCGATCCCGAACACCAGACTCTTTATGTTTCTCCTTATCAAATGTGTCCTGAAATGATATACAAATCAAAAAGAGTCTTGAATACATGGAACAGCTCGATGGGTTGCAACACAATTATGCTGAGCAAAAGAAGTCAGGCGCAAAAGGACACAAATGCATTGTTCCATATATATGTAGTTCTAGCGCAAGCAAAATTAATCTAGAACAATAAAAATCAGAAGAGTGGTTGCCTGGGGTGGGGGAGGGTAGGTGACTGGGAAGTGTCACAAGGAAATGTTCTGGAGAGATGGACATGTCTTATAAGTTAATTGGGTGTGAGTTACACGGATACATGCATTTATCAATCTATGGATTTCACTGCAAGTAATTATACTTCAATTTTTATTATACATCAAATTTTTAAAAAGCCATTGAGATATCATCCTATATCTTTATCTTCAGAAGAACACCCACGGGGTAAAAATCTAAGCAGCATGTGAAAAATCCCCAGGAAAGAAAAATGTGCTCAAAACCGACTGATGTCTGTGGAGTACTTACCCTATGTTAGTTGTTTTTGCATGCTTATCACATTTAATTCTCAAAATGGCCCTAGTGGGTCAGCAAAAGCATTGTCTCCATTCGGCAAGTGAGACGCAGAAGGTTAGACAACAGACCCGGGACCATAGATGAGCGGCCAGAATTGTGCCCAGTGACCTCCAAGCAGGAACCCTTCTGCCACCCTCCTCCTAAGACTGCCAAGAAAAGACTGCTCTACGTGCTTTGAGAATTTATGGAAATCCATATAAATGTTTAAAATCAAGGCTACTAATGTTTAATGATGTCAGTGCCTTAAGCAAGGTATATGTTCTCTTTCCAGTCTGGGCTTCACCTGTCTAAAACTTGACACTAACCCACAGAAATCACCCCCTAGCAACAGCAAATGATGATACTCTTTGTCAGTCTCTGAGAACTAAGTTTCCAATTTGTTTCATTTCACTCTTTCAGAATTTGGAGCTCTCCCCCCATTTAATGGTCTCTCCTGAGGCTCCGTGGTACCCTCACTGTGTGGACTAATCTTCATTCCAAAGTTCCTATTTAATGTCGAGCATGGGCAATGTCCCAGGTGTAAACTATCACCAGTCCCTTCTTCCAGCGGAGGAAGCAGAGGTTCGTTGATTTGTCTGAGGTCACACCGCCGGGAGGTAGGCAAAGCTGAGAGTTGAACGCAGGTCTGTTTGAAGAGAAAGCTGAGCCCATTATGCTACATGCTACTGTAAACAGAACCTCACTTTTTGGACCTGTGTCCCCCTTCCCTAAGTAGCACTAAGTCCCTCGCTAGGCAAAAGCCATCTCTTGCACATGTCTGCATTCGCGGAGCCTGATCAGGGTGCTGAAAGTCAAGGAGGATCCTTTAGCATCCCTACCTGTAGGGAGGGCACCCTGCTGTCAACAGGTTTTCCCAGGGAAGCAGCAGTAAAGGAGGCCTCCAGCCAAGGCAGAAGGCGCGATTTGATTATTTCCACACCATCGTAATGTCCACCTAAAAGAACCCACAAATCAGGTCAGGAGGAGACGTTCAGCGATACAGAGAGAGCACCAGGGACAGAAGCAAAAGAAGACAGAGCCGAAAGGGGAAACACGGGCCATTCTCACCTTCTTGAGCTGCTGTGGTGAGGATCCGAAAGAGCTGTCCTTGTACTTTGGAAATTTGTTCGATGAGCTCAAGGCAATGACTAAGATTTTGATCACATGTGTTTGCCTGCAAAATCAAAACAGGAAAGTCAATGCAATGCCTTTGCTCTGGAACCCACTGCAGGGACACAAGGCCTGACTTTACCCAGGGGCGCCTGGCTGTGGTATGCTCCCAGTCACAGAGACTGCCCTGTGTTCACCAAACCATCTTTCCAGTTCCTCCTGGGCACACAGCTAGAAGGCTTCTCCCAGCTGCCCTAGCAGCCGGCAGCAGTCAGCAGCGGCGCAGCTGAGTTCCAGTCAATGGGAAAGGAAGTGCCATATGCCCCTTGCAGGTATGACCCGGAAGAAAACCCCTTGAGTGATTCTCTTCTCTCTCACCTTCCCCGTCAGCCAGCCAGATGCCGAGGACCCAGCAGAGGACCCCAAGGGCATAAAGAATGGTGGAGCTACAAGATTTGAAATTTGAAAGGCTACGCATCCAATACTTGCAATGATTATCACATCATTGAGAAAGGGTGTGTGTGTGCCCGTGCGCGCGAGTGTGTGTGTGTGTGTGTGTGTGTGTGTGAAGCCACAGACATTTGGGGGTTAATTTACTAGCAATACCTCTGACTTGCTACTCAAAGGAACCCTACAAAAACTCCTTTCATAAAGTGAATAGATGTTTTGTAACCCAATACAAACCACTGTTTCCTAATTTGCTGCTTTATTGGTTCGTGTCCTCTAAGATCATTATGTAGATAAAGAACACTACTTGTTAGGAGTAGGAAGGTACTGGGGGGTTAAGGATCCCATGGAGAACAAGAGGAAAGACAGCACCAGCCATACAGCACGGGCAGACTTGTAGAGGAGAGAGTGGCAGAGACAGTTCCCCACGGTGGAACAAGGGCGCATGAGGTCTACTCCAGAGCCCACGGTCTTGGGAAGGCAGAGAAGACTTCTGAGAGGAAGTGAAATCTAGCCAAGGAGAAAGCAGGCCGATTTGGGGGGATGGGCAGTTCCAGGGGTTGTGGAACATCAACAGAACACGAAGAAGGCCAAGAGGTGGGCCTTTAGCTATTATTCTGCCTTTTTCACCCCTTGGTGAGATTTTTACCATTTCATCACCAGCCAAACCTCTAATGGAGTCTACCACTAAAGGAAGGGACAGAACCACAAGCAACAAACAAATCATATGGGTGTAAAAACACACAGACTGATGTATTGTCTCAAGCCATAACAAGGCAGGAGCGGTGGGGCCTCCTGGGCGCCAGGCAGGAGGTGAGGGTGAGGAGGAGAGACACGAGAACAGGGAGGAAGAGTGGCCTCCAGGAGAAAGGCTACAGGTCATATGCATGTGTGTGTAGATGGGGGAAGTGGTTCAGGCAGGCAAGCAAGCCCCCTGTGGACAGAGTCTGTGCTGGCCTGGTGGCTGTTGCACTCCCGGCCTGTGTTCCCTGTGTTCCGTGGTCTCTGTAGTCCAACCCCGTAAGTACTGGACAGACACATGATGACAAGAAGATTCACACACTTCGTGTTTATTGCAGACCTCCTATGCGCAGGCACTGTTGCTATTTACATATATAAGCTCAGGGAAGCCCCACAACAGTACACTGGGAGGTGGGGGTGTCATTGTTATCACCTCCATTTTCAATTGACAAAAATGAGATGCGGAGAGGTTAGAACTTGTCTAAGCTTACTTTGCCAGTAAAATGGTAGAACTGAGATTGGAACCCATGCTCTTAAGAGTGTGACTGGTGCTGGGAGCAGAGGGAGGACACGAGTGAATGGGGAGGGCCATTGGGAAACCACCCCCCCCAAAAGGGGAGACACTGAGAGAAGTCTGGATGCAGAGTACTAGAGAGAGACTGTGATGTACAGTAGAGTAGCAGGGGCAAAGGTCCCGTGGCAGGGGCAGAAGCGAATTTAGTCCTTGAGTACCATAAGTAAGCCTAAGTAGCAGAAGCACAGAAGGTGAGAAGCATTGGCAGAACAGATCCTGGAGGGCCTTCCAGGCCTGGGGAGAACTTTGGAGGGGGTGGACTCGCACCTGGACCCTAGGTGGAGCTCCTGGGTTATGTCCACGCCTGGTAGATGGCACCTGGTGACAAGCTCTGATTTGGCACCTATGTCTGATGCAGCCATTTGTTTCTGTTTCTCATCCTTCTATCCCCTTCTCCTAAAAAGTTCCTTTGTCTTTCCTATGTTTATATTAGTTGCCACTGGTATGCTTAACAAATTGAAGGGCCCCAAAATATGTGATGAATGAATGAATGAATGACTTAAGAGCTTAATATTTACATCATGAGAACACTTGGAACCCCCAGCTGAACAGCTGTGCCCAGCCCTCCCTTGTTGAAGCAGTGGCTCCTTGGCCTTGCTCTCACACCTGTACTTACCATGGTGAGCCTGTTACTCAAGAACAGCTTTGCCCTCTGGCTCGATCACGCCATAGGCTACATGGGCAGGGAATGGGGCCTGAGGGTCCAGCAGACCTGAGCGATTATCTCTGCTCTGCCACTTGCCACCGTTCTCTGCAATCCTACGCAGATTATTTAACCCTTCTGAGACCATTGCCTCTCCAGGAAAATGGGGATCACAACTTGCAAAGTGTTAGAGGAGAATTAAATCCAAAGAATGCATACCTAGCACCTCAGAGACAGAAGGCATTCAACAATCGGTACCTATGAGGTGTTATGTATTATTGAAAGGAGCAAGAGGTATAGGAATAAAGGCAGACCTTGGTTCAAATATGGTTTCCAATTTAGTTTCTGTATTCTCTTAGAAAAGATTTTTTTTGAAGATTTTATTTATTTATTTGACAGACAGAGATTACAAGTAGGCAGAGAGGCAGGCAGTGGTAGTGGGGGAAGCAGGCTCCCTACTGAGCAGAGCACCCCATGCAGGGCTCGATCCCAGGACCCTGAGATCATAACCTGAGCCGAAGGCAGAGGCTTAACCAACTGAGCCACCCAGGCACCCTAGACAAGATATTTTAAATATGAGCCTCTGTTTACCCATATTTAGGAAGTGGCTAAACTCATGAACTAACCTAGGTGAAGAGTAGAGGAGGGACAGAATAATTAGAAGCATTATTGTAGTATTATTACCATTTGCTTCTATGCCTTGCCCAGAGTCTGGTACAAAGGAGGTACCCAAAGGAATGTTTGTTAAGTGGGTTTGTACACACAACTTAAACAGAAGACAATGTATAGTATAAGACGGTTCCTGTTCCCAAGACCTGTCACAACACGCTGCAGCTTCTAACACAAAGCATCACACAAGATGTTCAAGTTGCAGTAGGGTCATGTTCTCTACCAAACGGTCCCCCACTAGATAAACCGAGCAAAGATATGACTGAATTCTGCTGTCTCCTAATTCCAAAGTTCATTCATTCTTAAATCACTGCACTCCTACTATGTATAGCTCAGGAAATAAAGCTACATTGAAAAAATTAGGGGCACCTGGTTGGCTCAGTTGGCTAAGAGTCTGCCTTTGGCTCGGGTCATGATCTCAGGATCCTGGGATCGAGCCCTGCATCGGGCTCCCTGCTCAGTGGAGTGTGCTTCTCCCTTTTCCTCTGTACCCTCTCTCTGTCTCTCTCTCGCAAATAAATAAAATCTTTTTTTAAAAAAGGAAAGAAAGAAAAAACTAAAAGTTGCCTACTGTCAATGAGCTCACCAGCTGGGGAAGTGGGATGGAAAATGGGGGACACACAGAGGATTAATAGTTACCTTAGAGTTTATTGAGTGTCTTGTGGGTAGTGAGCTGGGGTAGGAGCAAAGCACACCCTCGTGAGCAGTGAGGGTTAAGAAATGAAGGTATTTCAAGAGAAGAAGCAGCAGACTCCAAGGCAAGGAGGAGCAAGACGTACCAGAGGGGCAAGTGGAATACAGGGTCCAGAGACCAAGTAATGATAAACTTTATTTGTCACATGAAGGGTTCTGAGCCTTATCCCATCACTGAAGATTTAAGGGGAGCAGGTAAAGGAGAGTGGTGACGTGGTCCGATTTACTTTGCATTTTATGAACATCACTCTGGCAGAAGCCAACCACACAGGGTTCAGATGAGAGAGTGAACCTGGTGGGAAGTGGGGGCGGTTGTAACCATCTAGTTGGGGAATGCAGTGCCATTGCCCAACCATAGGACACAAGTGGAAAACCAGCAAGGCTAGAGAGGGGGAAACTAGTCCTGCTGGGTTCATGTTGGGTTGGAAGAAGTCTGGAGCCTCCCCATGATGCAGGCTGGAAGGCAGGTGATTACCCAGGTCAGGAGCTCTGAAGAAAGCCCAAGCTGGAGATAGATTTGGGGGTCCCCAGCATCTGTGAAATAGCTAAAGCCATAGAACTTGGTGCATCAATTGCTTTTGAGAAATCAAGGGGCTAAGAAACAAGAAAAAGGAGAAGGCTTGGTTATCAGGTAGCTTCTGGTAACCTTGATGAGAACAGTGATGAAAGAATAGTGTGGGATATTTGATGTATTTCCAGACTGTGCAGGGGTGAGGGAGCCAATGGGAGCCAAGAAGAAGCAAAAACAACGAGGACAGATGACCCTTTTCAAGAAGTTCCCCAGTGTGGGGAAGAGTAATACGGAGGTCCCCACTCTCATGCCCCAAACAGAAGCTCCTGATAATATCAAGCTTATATATTGCCTGATTTCCTAACTCCTTCCTAACATGCCTCCACATGACTTGTCCAGCCTTACTTCCCTCCGCTCCCCTGCCAACAACTTTCTCTGCTCTAGCCGCTATCCTGCCTTGCGAATGCACATGTTACATATACACAGGAACCACCACCAATCCTTTAATGCCTTTCACGTTCTTTACTTGTGAGCAGCCTTGACCTTAACATTTCTCCTTGTGACAGCCTGATTATCCAAGCCTCTACCAATGGTTCTCTCATACCTTCGATTCTATCCCTCACCTTGAACCACCTCCACAACATGAAAGAGAAAACTTTTCATCGCTAAGTCAACAAAATGTATCCCTCAATATCTTTCATTAACTGACAAACTTTGGTTTGAACAGCTATTTAAATCTATCACTTTGAGCACAAAATACAGGGATTTGCATTTTAAGAAACTTCAGTCTCACACACACAAAACATAGGGCACATATATTAGGTAAGACTTAATAGTACAAAGGGTTCATCCCAACATTCCTTTAAAATATGAATGCTATTATTGCATTAAGTGATTTACCTGACTTTATTTTTTTGAACATTTATTTAAGAAAAACCTCATTTTACATACAAGAATGCCATTCCACTCCTGCTGGTTGGAGAATGAGCAGATGAGAAGGGAAAGGAAAGATGAGCAGTCAGTGTGTAGAGACTCGTCTGAGTGGCAGTAGTAGGCAGTCTTGCAGCCAGTCATGGAAATTCATACATAGCAAACAAAAGCCTGAATTTCTACCTTCTTTTTTCTCCACTGCCCAGCAAATGTGTGCTAGAGGGGAGGGGCAGAGGAGGATGGCAGGAAATGGACACCGCAAATGAGCAGAGTTTTATATATATATATAAATGAGCGGAGTTTTATATATATTTATATATATATATATAGTGTGTATGTTGTCTTTTGGCAAGCAAAAGACCTACTTTCAAATCTAAGTTCTGCCCTTTCTACTGGCGTGACCTCGGGCAGGTTAGTTGCCCTCCTGAGGTTTGGTTTTCTCATCTGTAAATTATAGAGAGTAAAACCTGCTATTTCATAAGCTTTTATAAAGTTTCAAGGCAATAAAGCAGGAAGAGAGCTTTGAAAGCCTTCAAGGGCTCCTTACGTGCTGGTTATAAGAGGCTACAATTCGTCCTCCAGGGAAATGGCTGTCCCATATATGGGCAGCCCCTTCATGTGACTCAGTTTCCAATATCAACCCTCTGTTCTACAGTGTGGCTGACTTTCCCACAACACCACTACCTCCACAACAATGTTTTAAAACCAAAATACTAAATTTTAGGTATAAGAGAAGTAGGCTTATATATACCCCAGCATCTTAGCAAAAACTTCTATTTAGACTTCCTCACTGGATTTTAGCATCTTGACCTGCAGTTACTATTTCTATCAGGTTTCTTTCATTAATTATTTTCCAAAAACATGAAACAATGACACTGTTTCCATTAACAAGTTTGTCTAAGAAAGTTGATAGCCCCACTGTTAAAAATAGAATAATCTGCCCTAATCACTTGGCAATTTCTTTTTTTTTTTAAGATTTTTTTTTTTTTATTTCAGAGAGAGAGAGAGTGAAAGAGAGCATGAGAGGTGAGAAGGTCAGAGGGAGAAGCAGACTCCCCGTGTAGCCGGGAGCCCGATGCGGAACTCGATCCCGGGACTCCAGGATCATGACCTGAGCCAAAGGCAGCAGCTCAACCAACTGAGCCACCCAGGCACCCCCACTTGTCAATTTCTTTCCTAGCCATGAATTCATGGTTAGCAGCTGTGGCAGAAACTTTAGCACTAGTGAAAGATTCCACATGCTTTCCATGTCTCGGGCTCCTTTACAAGTAGATTGGAGCCACAGAACAATCCTGGTCTGGGGAAGATTGAGTGAAAGTGATGTGTATAATATAAGTGCGCTCTCGCTCGCTCGCGCTCTCTCTCTCTCTCTCTCTCCCACCCTGTGGACCTTTGTAGTCCCATGATGAGATGACTGCTCCACTAGGTGGCAGCCACCTGAACCTGAGCCAATGACAGAGGAGAGGGGCCATCAGACTTGGCATGAATGAGAAATCTCTTTCATGTAAGTTTAGACAGTAGATTTGGAGCTGTGTTCATCACTGCGGCTTAGCAGTAAAGAGATAAAGGGAAGAGAAAATGTTTTCTATGAATTCACTAGACTGAACCCCCAGGAATGTGAAAGTGTATCGACTATGGGGGAGGGCAAAGGCAGCCAAGGAGTCTGCTTGAAGACACCATAGCAACTACAACGACACTTCTGTACTGAGAATCAAGGATATTTCGTCATACAGGCAACATCTGTTTTAACACAAAGATTATCCAAAAACAGAGGGACACCTCTTTGAGAAATCCTTTTTATGTACTGATATTGAATATGCTGTTTTCGCTTCCAAGGGCAGATTTCTATGACACAAGAGGAGAGTAATGCAAGGGAAAGTGTTATCAGCTGTCCCGAGCATCCCCACTCACATATCAGATAATCAAAAGTTTCCAATTCGTAATGTCCTGATGTCTGTTATTATACATCAAGAAATGGAATCCTCTCCTGTCTTAGGAATGGGGTTATCAAGGATATGGTAAGTTCTTACCATTTGCTCCTGTAATTACATACAGTACATTTTAAAAAGTAATAAATGTCAGAGCATCTGACAAAAGGTAGCTCCCTAGTCCACAAGATTCTGGGTGGATATAAATGCATCTCGGGAGGAGGAGAGTTTCAGCCCAGCACTGACCTTCTCCAGGTACTGCTAACATGGGAAGGAGGTTAATTTCTTTTTTTTTTTTTAAGATTTCTTATGTATTTGACAGAGAGAGAGATCACAAGTAGGCAGAGAGGCAGGCAGAGAGAGAGGGGGAAGCAGGCTCCCCGCTGAGCAGAGAGCCTGATGTGAGGCTTGATCCCAGGACCCTGAGATCATGACTTGAGCCAAAAGCAGAGGTTTAACCCACTGAGCCACCCAGGCGCCCCTGGAAGGAGGTTAATTTCTCATCTTCACATCTCTATGAAGTAATTAGGTCACGAGACCTAATTCTGATCTCTATAGGTGGTTGTTTGACCCTTTTGCAGAGACGACCAAGAGGACCATACAGATGCTGCATGATCAGTCGGGGGCATTTGGGGCAGCAGACTATTAATTGAAGGACCATTCTCAGAGTCTGACCTTGTTTACATGTCTCCTCACTGCACGATGCTTTTAAGTCACACCTCCCATTGCCCCCTGGGGATAACATCCAAACTCCTTAACACACCACCCAAGGCTTCTACTCTCTGGCCCCAACCACCCCACCTTCTCAGCCTCATCTCACTTCCTCTCCTTGCCCAGAACCATTCACTGCCCCCCCCCCACAAAGACCAGCTTCTTCCTATCTTCCTGCTTTGGGCACATGCTGTTTCTTCTACCCTTTATCTGCTACTCCTACTGGAAGTTTCCCATTAAGATGCAGCTCACATTTCCATTCCCAGCATCTAGCACAGACAGACATATCATAAACTCTGCAAAAATATTTTGTTGAAAGAATTAGTTAATCAGTAAAGGTACACTGCCAAAAGTGTACATATAGAGTGTCCAGGCCAAAGCTTCCCACAAAGCAGAAGCTAAGTAACCGTTTATTGAATGAATTATTAAGCGCTTAATAACTGGCTCAGTTCTTGGTTGAACAAGAAGAGATTTTCTATGGCTCTTTCGTCAACATTCTCAGTAACCACACAGGAGGAAAAACAATTCTGAAAGTTACATGTTTGTACCAAGCTGCCCTTGAGCAGCCAATGCAATCCAAGGTTTAAAGACCAAGTAATACAATATTTCAGCTTTTCTTTAATAACTAAAAGAAAGTGAATTGGCAATGTTTGCCCTTATTTTTATTGTGTTTCTCTAGCAGGGTTTGGGAAAATATGCCTTCTTGGAATCATTTTAAATAAATAAATCTTTTTTTTTTAAATCAAGCAAGTAGCAGTTTTGTGTAGAGCCCAGAAGATTGCTAGATGTTGTAGGATTAAAAACTAGCCAACAAATAAAAAACAAAGGCTTTGGGGCAGAAAACTGCATTTTAAAAAAATTCACTGTGTCTGGGGCGCCTGGGTGGCTCAGTGGGTTAAAGCCTCTGCCTTTGGCTCAGGTCATGATCCCAGGGTTCTGGGATCGAGCCCTGTGTCAGGCTCTCCGCTCAGCAGGGAGCCTGCTTCCTCTCTCTCTCTCTGCCTGCCTCTCTGCCTACTTGTGATCTCTGTCTGTCAAATGAATAAATAAAATATTTTTTTAAAAAATTCACTGTGTCTGACAACATATCTAGGACACAAGGAAAAGAGTGTTGGTGGACAGATTAAGGCAGAGGAAATGGGAATCCATATGAAGGAAATTAGAGAAAGAAAAAAAATTACTAAGATCTAACTGTTAATCCCAATAATGACTAGTTTAAAGGAAAAATGAAAATTTTGAATTGTGTTTTAGAACTAATCTGTTCAAATCATTGATCTTTTTCACTGAAAATAACTGTTTCCCAAGGGGATAACTTTAATCACATTCTTAATTCTACAGTGGTATTTATGGTCTTTTATTTTGCTTGAATTAACTAGAACTAAATCAATGTGGTCACACTCAGCAAAATCAACTTTCCATAGCAAATATAATTTAAAGCTTCTAATGAATAAACCTCAATAGCCAACATTTTAATAAACGTAGTTTGCTACAATGACTATACTTCATCTTAAGGTTTCAAGGAAAAAGTCCTTGGAACTATTAAAACAAACTTGCAGTATTACAGAAAACCTCTTAGCCATTGACCAAAACCCACCCTGTATGTGACAAGTTACTGAATAAGTCTAGAGGTAACCTTAGTTTTGGTAGGTGGTATATACATATTTTCTTATCCTCTCTCCTTAGCTACACATACATACACACACAGAGAGAGAGAAACACACACACAATTAAAAATGCTTATATCTTCTCAATTGTGCCTCTACTTGGAAATCATGGTTTTGGTTTCAAATCAATTTTAATAAGGGCTGATTAAAGATATTTGGGGATCACCTTTAATTCTACACTGGATTTGAGGTTTTAAGAAGACAAATGTGTCCCAGAACCCAGGTGTGTGGAAGAATGGTGGTGGCATTCAGTCGGTCATTATTTAATTGAACAATTTCTAGGAGGCAAGCATTATTTTAAGTGCTGGGAATACAGAGATAAGCAGGAAAAGGGAGAACTCTCTGCCCTCTAGAGCTTACATTTTAGTGGGAAGAGGAGGAGGAAAGATTGACAATAAAATAAAAGAATAAGTAAAAATTAGAAGATGCATTTATTACAGAAGAAACAAAGCAGAGAAGGGACACAGTGTGCCAGGGGTAGGAGTAGGAGATGGCAGTTGTGAACAGGATGGTCTCTCCTGAGAAGGTGATATTTAAGCAGACTTGAAGGAGGATAGAAAGCAAAGCTTACTAAAATACAGGTGAAAGTTTTCCAGGCAGAGAGAAACAGGGAGTGAAAATGCCCTGAGGCATGAGACCAGCTGATGGGCTCTAGACTCTTCTGCCCAAGAGAGTAACTACTAGCCATATATGACTATTTAAATTTAAATTAATTAAACTTAAATGAATTCTAATTTTTTAAATTTAAATGAAATTTAAAGTTCATTTAAATTTTGAATTTTAAATTCATTCCTCCGTTTGTACTTACCACAATTCAAGTACCAAATAGCCACCATATTGGACAGTGCCTGTATAGGACAAGTCCATCATAGAAAGTTCTACTGGACAGCTTTGATCTAGAAACAGCAACCAGATCAGTATTGCTAGAGTAGATTGAGGAAGCGGGTAACAGATGAGGTCAGAGTTTAAAGGAGCACAATTGTGTAGGACTTTGATGGCCATTGTAGGAACTTTGGCTTTTATTCTGAGTGGGACAAAAGTCTGAGGACTCTATCAGAGAAGTAACTTGATCTCACTTGACATTTAGAAGAATCTCCCTGAGATATGCTTATACCTAGATGAACGATAATGGAAGATGGATAAGGATGGTTACAGCATAGGTGGTGGAAGGGTTCTGTGTGAATTTCGAAGTAGGTGCCAACAGATTCAGCTGGTGAAAAGATTGTGGGGTGTGTCTTGCTGAAGACAGTGAAGGAAAGGAGGCCAGTGTTCATGGCACGGGCATAGCTAGGGTAGGTTTTAGACCGATCTGACTTCCAGATGATGATAGCACAACTGAAAATGTCTAATGGGCAATCGGAGCAGTGAGCTCAAATGAGAAGAGGCCCTGAATATAGATATGAGATTCATGGGCATATGTGTAAGAGAGAAGCAAGAACGGAGGCCCCAGAGAAGATTCCTAAAGTCTTAAAGAACTGCCATAGGAGGAAAGTGGGTAAAGCAAGGAGACCAATTATTTGAGCCTTGGAAGAACAGAGATGTCAACAGTCAAAGGCAACAGAAACACTAGATAGTCCAAGAAAATGATTGCATGGGGAAATGGCCACAGATTTTTTTGGAAAGGCATTGGTCTCCAAGGCGGCAGTTTCTATGAAGGTGGGGGGAGGAGCTTAGCATGGGGGAGAGAATCTAGATTGGAATGATTTCAGTGACAACAGAGGAGCAGGGGGGACTACTGTTACTGAGAAAGCAAAGTGTAATAAACTTTGGCATTTCTCAATATCATTAAACTTGATCCAATCAAATGTTAATGTGATTTGTGTTAAACACTGTCTTGTGACAAACTGAATATACATTTTGTAAAAAAAAAAAAAATTTTTTTTAAGTCATCTCTACAGCCAACATGGGACTCAAACTTACAATCCCGAGATAAGGAGTCCCACGTTCTACCAACTGAGCCAGCCAGGCATCCCCAGACTAAATATCCTTTTTAACATTCAAAGTTTATTTAGGCCAAGGGGGTAATAATGAAAGAAAGAGGGTGGGGTGGGAGGAAGGAAGGAAGGAATGGGGGAAGGGGAAAAGGAAGCCAGAATAGGCTGTAAGAGGTAGGAAGAGGTAAATTTTAATTTTCCTGCAATCTTGATGGGGAAGGAATAGTCACAGTGCTCATTCTTTGAAAGTGGGCAAAGATGGTAAATAGTAAACACTACAAAGGGGGCAAGGAGAAAGCTGTGGGTGTTCTTTAAGTTTTCGGCCACCACAGGAGCCCTGGTCAAAGGGTGAATGGGAAAGCCCAGAGACTCAAACAGCATCCAGTTGCATTTTTCCTGGTAGGATTTCAGAAATGAGCCAATTTAAATTAAAAAAAAATTTGAGATCTGCTTGAGTGAATCTGTCCTATTTAACAGAAGAGGTACTGAGACCCACAGAGGTGAAATAAATTCCCCCAAGGAATTCAGCTAGTACTATCTAGAGCCAGACCCAGGACCCGGACTCACTCCGGGTCCACACATGCCCAGCTCTGTCTCATTGTTCCACTTTATGAGTGGGACCCTCCTATTTAAGACGAACAGATCAAACGCAGCAAAAGCAACACCGAGTTATACTTAATGTGCGGGAGAGGTTAACGCGAGCCGGAGTGGGGGTGGGGATTAATGAGACTTGAAGAGCTCTATGGGTTTGATGACAGAATATTGGCTTCCTACAAATGCCTTGGTAACAGGCCTCCTGGATTCTCTGCCTTGGTGTGGAATTGTGCCTTACTTGCCATGCTGACCAGCACACAAGTGAAACCCGCAACGCTGACAAGTGTCCGTCTCACTGATATCTGAGTAATAACTCCTGGGAGTATTTTTATAAAAATTCATTGTGATACAACCCCTGAGCATCCTGAGACGTGCGGAGAGGCACGACCAAGGGTGTAGTTAAAAAAAAAAAAAATCGAGTTGGGGATAGGGAGGTGGGTACCTAACGGAAGGGATGGAAGGGAAAGCAGCAGGCTGGAGCCCGGGTGGACTCTAGTCTTTGGCGTTGCTAGGGCCGCCAGCGTCCTTGGTTACCGCTGGGCCGAAGGCCCTCTCTCCGCGCAGACTCCGAGTCTGCGCTCCGCGAGCCCGGTCCCCCCAACCCAGCGCCCCCTGGCGCTGGGGGAGGGGGGGAGAAAACTGCACCGGCAGGCGCGTGCCCTTCCTCCCTCCCGCGGGATCCGGGTTCGAGACGCCGTCCTGGCGAGGAATCACGTCCGCCAGGCTTTGCCAAGCTACCGCCCCGACCCAGCTCTGAGAGGGCTGTGCCAGGAACTAAAGCGAGGGCGAGCCCGGGGCTCTCCCACCCGGACTCACGTTGTACTCCCTCAGCCAGCAGTCTAGCTTGTCGTGCATCAGTCGTAAAGTGTCGCTGGAGACCAGTTTCCTCAGGTTTTCTGCCATCGCTCACTTTTCCACTCGGCCCCGCTCTGGGAGATGGAGAGGTGGAGGGGACGAGGCGGTGGCCTCCGCAGGACCCTGGGGCGATGTGGCGGGAAGGGTGTTCTTCGGAGGGGCTCAGAGCGCGGCTGCTGCTTCCATCCTCCGCCTCGGGTCAGAGCCGGCAGGGTTCGGCAAGCCGGGGGGCGGGGAGGTGCCCTGGGCCGCAGCCGCCGCGCCTCATCCGCCGCCCCGCGCGGTCTCTCGGCTCCCCCGCGGCCGCCTGGAGCCCCCGCCATAAATACGGCGGCGATTGTTAAACAAACCTTGACGTGGGCGGGCGGCTGCTAGGGACGCGCACCGCCTGCGCCCTGGCAACGCCGGCCTCTGCGGCCCAGCCCCGCTGCCGCTGCCACCCGCCGCCCTGCCCGCCGCCCTCCCGCCGCCCCCGGGGCCGGGCACCCGCCCTGGCGCGCCCTGGAGCCGCTCCTGCTCCTGCTCGTGCTGCTGCTGCTGCTGCTGCTGCTCCTGCTGGCCGAAGGCGAGGCCGCCCAAGACCCCTGACGCTCGGGATGGGGCCTGGGGCGGGAGGGGCGAAGACCGCCGAGGGCGGCTACCCCATCTCTTGAAGGACCGCGACTCGCCCGCACTGTGGGATGGGGGCATCCCGCGGCCTCTCGCCCGAAAAAGCAAAGGTGATTTCTCCACGGACAGTTGGGTTAGGCAATAGGTAAGCATCTGACGGCGCCTCCCTTGATGCTTGAACTTCTCAGACCTTCAGGGGCTTCATTTGCAACACTGAGGATTTGGTGGGCGCCCAAGTCAGGAGCTCGGAAGCTCTCGGGCGTTCGCAAACCCAAGTGAATCCTCGGGCTGAGACAAGGTTGGGTATATTGTTGTTGTTGTTTAAGATTTTTTATTTATTTATTTGACAGACAGAGATTACAAGTAGGCAGAGAGGCAGGCGGGAGGGCGGGGGGAAAGCAAGCTCCCGGCTGAGCAGAGAGCCCCATGCGGGGCTCGATCCCAGGACCCTGAGATCACGACCTGAGCCAAAGGCAGAGGCTTTAACCCACTGAGCCACCCAGGCGCCCCTGCGTATAGTTTGACAATCACCGAGCACTCTGAAGTTTCATTCAGTTCTCATTCTCTAACTGAAACTTGGTGAAACTTCAGACCCCGTTTGGCACTATTTCAAAAGGGTGCGTAGGCTACGGCGATAGTTTAATCTACTTACGAAATGAAACAACTTCAACCATCATTAAGCACTTTAAAAGCCCTTATTTTATATGCATCAAATGATGAGCTGATTGCAAATCATTCTTATCTAGTCATTAGCACAGCAGGAGTGGAGCCGGGCCTCAGCGAGCCAGCTAGCTAGTTTATTTCAGTGCCATTTCTTTAGGAACTTGAAAATATATGGACATTGCATGTGTCCAAATATAGTGATATTGTCTAATATATGGCAATATTCAGATATTGTTTCTCTTAATTATGGTGGTTTTCTGTCCTCCAATGAAATGAGAGGCTCATTTCTGGATCCTGTGTTGCTACTATCTTCTATAGGCTACAAAATAAGAACTATAGAAGTTGTCATCACAAGGAAAAAAAAAATGTGACCATGTGAAGTGATGGATGCTAACTAGATTTATTGTGTTGGTCACTTCACAACATATGCAAATACTGAATCATTACATCATACACCCGAAACTAATGTAATATTATGTGTCATTTAGATCTCAATAACAACAAAAGGAACAATAAGGACCATAAGGGTACATAACGTATTTTATTAGAGTAGTGTAATAATTACTAAAGTAAACAAAACCAAAAACAAAACCCACTAAGTATTCATTAGACACTTTCTTCCTTTAAAAAATATGTAAAGAGGGAGGAAGGGAATGGAGAAAAATCCCACAGATTTTTTAATCGGGAGCCAATAATTGCATATTTCAAAGGCAGTTGGAATCTTTGAGCAGTCCTATTTACTTATTCATAAAAAACAAGTTGGAATATTTGCTTATGTTAGATTAGGAGTTAAATCCTCTTCTTTGCTGTGGACTCTAACTGCTACTCCTTGGTTACAATATCTATAAACAAGAGACAATAGTGCTTACATCACAGGATTATTATGAGACTAAATCAAAAAATTCATGTGACATTCTTTTTTTTTTTAAGATTCCATTTATTAATTTGACAGAGATCACAAGTAGGCAGAGCAGCAGGCCCGGGGGTGGGGGGAGCAGGCTCCCTGCTGAGCAGAGAGCCAGATGCAGGGTTTGATCCCAGGACCCTGAGACCATGACCTGAGCTGAAGGCAGAGGCTTAACCCACTGAGCCACCCAGGCACCTCTCAAGTGGTGTTCTTAACACAGCACTTGGCACAGTGCTTCACAAACACATGATCATTATTACTACAATATGGATCACTGTACATTTAGTAGAGATAACAAGGCTGGAAACAGTCTAATCTTCAGCCATAGGGTGAAGGTTGAGCAAATCCTTCAGTGAAAAGTTGCACAACAGAAATCCTGTCACTGAAGAATATCTGTTGTCTAGGAATTCTCACTGCATAAAGTTAAGTGAAAAAAAGCAGGAACACTAAATTATCTACATTGTGTTATATAATATCAACCCAAAGCATGATTATAGATTATTTTAGTTTGCTCCTTTACACTTTTTTGATTTTCCCAGTTTCTACGATGAACACTGATTGCTTTTTTGAAAACTTATTCAGAAGCAGAGTTACCCAAAGAGTTACCTTCAGAAAAATGTTAGCCAAAATAACAATATTAAGCGGGCTCAAAACAAAACGTGCTTTGACCAAGTGTTCAAATTACTAATGTAATAGTCTTAGAGTCTTGGGATAGAATGGATATTTGAAATCACTTTAGAATTTGCTACCTGATATTATTTATCTCTACATATGCTCGAGCCCCACAGCTGGATTCAAGACCCTACCAGCCTACAGTCATTTCCGGTACCTCTTGGTGTCCCCAAAACTCCAAAGCGTGTGCTGTGTGTAGCAGGAACCTCACGTTTATCAATAACAAACCAGCATAGTCATCAATGACTCAAAACAAAGGAAATGTTCTATGTATTTATTCATTATTTCCTCCCCACTACTTCCAAAAAAGGATCTGAGATAACGTACAGTAAAAGCCTTGTAGAAAATATCATTGTTAGATTAGAAATTTTTTTTTAGTGGAAAAAGCAAGTATGCCCCAATTTAAGCTTGTGTATGAAGATTGAGCTTCATTTAACATTGAATCTGTAGTTTGTGGAAGCCAACGCAGAAAGGAAAAGGACTTATATGATTATTATTATTATTATTATTATTGAGTTTAAAGTGGCATACATACCACTTCTTTGAATGAAACACATTTTCCTGCTACCAATTACAAAATATGTTTATATTTTTCCAAAGAACCTAGAACAACACAGATGATGGTGTCTTTAATACCTCCCCCACTTTTATATATATATATATATATATATATATATATATATATATATATATAT